>JBBPMK010000142.1:0-51876 GCA_038090295.1 Boletus semigastroideus
AGGTCCAACTGCTTCAGTCCCCGAGCGTTCACCGAGGTGCTCCACATAGTAGGTGCACCAAATTATCGACCTACGGAGAATGATCTCTCGCGAGCTCGTCTAAAGATGAGAGGTATCACGGAGACTCGATTTACTGAATCAAACGGCCAAGTCGCTCACACTTTTCGAGTCAGTCACAGTCGCCGGCCTTCGCAAAAATAATAACAAAGCGTCCGCCGTTCTATTCCTCGACAGGATCGACGTCCTCAAGACGACGATGAAGCTCCGAGTCTCCAGCACGTGTCGTGCAACGCACGCTAGCGATCGCTAGTGCACATCCCCGTCCTCACGTTCCGTCGCTGCAGGCCTCGTCCCGCTCGTTATCGGGACCGCGACACCCCCCAGCGTTCACTAACCGGCGCCCCACCTCGTCACCAACAGGCCACGTCTCGCGTTCGGGGGCCGCGTCGCCGTCACACCCCCCACCCACCACCCCCCCAAGGCTCGCTAACCCACGCCCCCTCTCCCCCTCTCCCCCTCGTTTCCACAAGCCTTGTCCTGCGTGACTGACTGACTGACTGACTAGGATTCTCGCAGCAAGCGGGCCCTCGCACTGCGTCGTCATCTCATCTCCAGGACGAGAATTTTCTCCCGCAGTGTCGTCTGGGTCGGTACGTCTTGACGCGCAACGCCCGCGTGGTGAGGACTGCCGATACGAGCGGTGCTCTAGGTAGGATCGCAGGAACCCTCGCTCGCCCTGTGTCGTGTGTCATGCTTGCACGCGCGCGCGCGACGCGCTCCGTTTCCAATCCCCCGCTCCCCGTCTGTGTTTGTGAGTCCGGCCAGCCGCCGCGCACGTTGTCTTGCTCCTTACCGAAGACTCTCGACTCGCGCAGATGCCGACGCAACGCACGTGGACGAATTGGCGGCGAGCCGCGAGAGCCGCTCGGGAGCGTCCCCGAAGACGTCGAAACGGCGAGTCGCGCGCTATATACACAACAATACACAACAACCCAACAATTCCCCCCCCCCCACCCGCCCACACGCCCACACGCCCCGTTCGCACCGCCGCGCGAGATCGATCGATGGGTTCGCCGTTCGTGGTGGCGGTGACGTGATCCGGGGTTCGCCGAGGGTCCCCCCGAAATTTACGAATTTACGCACCACCACCGTAAATTCGGGCGGATAACCGTACTAAATAATACTCAGATTTCAACAAGTCTGTCCAGAGGAGCAATTGCCAGTGAACGAGAAGATAGACGCTCAACGCTGTTGCACCCTGGCAGCCGACGTGTTTGGCGACACGGTCTTGATACTCGCACCGTTCCGTCTCATCTACAAGGTCAGGGTCTCGAAGGCGCAAAAGATCCCGCGTTCTGTCTATCTTCTCGGCGTCTGTGATCACCACCGTCGTCAGTCTCACGCACGCGTACTTTGTCCTGAATAAAGGTGGGCTGAAGGAAGCCACTGCGGCCATATTTGAGGTACGTGCTAGCCACTCGAACGCAATGTAGACTCGGTTTTCATGTTTCCACAGGCGTCGGTCAGCTTGATCGTAGCGAATTTGAGCGTGGTCGTTGCGTTCCTCTTCCGTATCAGCACCGACCCGGAGGAAACTGCGAAGCTTGCTCCGAATCTATCATCACCTTTGGGTCACAACCGAACCGGAAAAAGGGACAGCTTTCATCAACGGTTATTGGGGTTGAGACCACGACAATGAGCATGGATGCTTCCCGAGCAAACGGGTATTTTATGCTTAGCCATCAAGCCAGAACGAGGATATTGTACCTGGAACTTTAGATACTATCCAAAGACTTTCTGTTGCCTACGCGAATTTCCGAATTCAATTCTTGCTAGAAAATCACGACGAAGTTGCAGTCATGGGCATTCCGAGTCGGCCCTTCTTCCCAAGTAGTAGTAACACAAACAAATAATATGGTCCTAATGTCTAGAATACACATCCTTCGTATATCACCCTACACGCCTCTAGCCCCGCCTCTAGCCCGGGCCTTCTGCCCATCGCGTACCCCAGCCCACCAGCTCAACCCAAGCGAAAGGATGCACGCGACGAGCGTGACCTGCAAAGTGCCCAAGTAGCACGCCTTGCCGTCGAAACACTGGTGTTCCGAAGGCAACTCGCGTGCACCTAAGCCGACGCCGACGCCAAGATACCCCTGCCGAGCAAGGAACTCGTGTTCTCCAAGGGCGGCACATGGGCATCCAGATAGCGCCCAAACATGAGCGAGAACAGGTTTCCACCTAGCACGGGCGAGAAAGAAACGAAGCCCCAGTTTTCAGAAAAGTGCGCTGGTGCAACAATGGTCAGTCAAGTCGACGCGGACAAAGAAAGGCAAACTTACTCATGCCAAACTATTCGATCATGATCGTCGGGCAGGTTCCGAACAAGGAACCGTATGCAAGTCCCAACAACATACTTGCTACCCACAATGTCTCGACAGAGGATACAATGAGCACAGCCGCTTGGGAGACAATGAAAAGAAGCGAGACGATGCATAGACAATAGGCTGTTGTGCAAGCACCCGGAAGGGACAACACTCACCGATCAGAACACGTCCTGCAAAGTTGCCCAAGCTCAGAATAGATACCTGGGCAGCTTGCCACTTGGCAGCTTCAACGTCGTCATAGATTGGGTGTGTCTTGGCGTAAAGTGCTTGCGAGATTGAACCGACGTTATTTATATCTATCAAAAGAGGATGAATGAGTCAAATTTCCTCGAAAAAATCATGGCACTAACACATGAGACTTGTGCCGTTACCTATGGCAAAAACAAAGTAAGCGTCAAAGGGAAGGGTGCTAGGAACGATCACGCACATATAGACATGATCGTAAATATAAGGTAGAAATCCGGGGTCAGCCAGAGTCGCTTTCCGTGCACGTCTGGCAATGCGTCTTTATCGCCAACGCTTCTTTCATGATGCACATTCGCTGGTGAGCTCAACTCGACAGTGAACGGCGAAGCAGTTGACTGATACGAACCAGAGTCTTGTTCGTGTGACAGAAGCGGGGAAGAGTCTACCTCTTCCCCGGCTTCGGCCTCCCGATTGAGGTGTACGAGCTCGTAGAAGGAAGAGGAAGAGGCTTGACGATGAATAAGCCAACGATCATGGGGATAGCTGTCCCGAGAGCAAGAGTAAGGAGGAAAGCAGACGTATCTCCAGGGAAGAGTGTGTGTGCCAGCAACGAAAACCAGAATGCTGAGAGCCCGAAACCCGACAGAACGAGACCGGTGGTAGTGACACGCTAAGGAACGTCAACAAACGGGACACTAATAGAATGAAAACTACGTACAGCACTCGGCGGAAAACTCTTCGCAGTCGTATTCATAGCGGCACCAAGGCCCGCGTTACCTCCCAACCCTGTCATAAAACTGCACGCGACTAGCAGTGTGAGATGAACTGGCGAAATGGTGGTGCCGCCTCCGACGCCGTCGTCATACATTTGTTTGATGCCCAAGTAACCGACGAGGAGACAGATTGAAGCACCAATGAGCGGGATTCGAGGACCCTTGTAATCGACGATACGACCCCAGACAGGACCGGAGGTGTATACACCCACTGTAGATGAATTTAGTATGTGCCAATGAGGACGTGTGACACGTACTGTTTCCTGCAAGACCGATGATGTTCTGTTGTGTGTGCGACATTCGCAAGCGAGCACCGAGCTGCGGCGCATAGGCTGATGCGAATCGTTCATGGAAGCGAGAGGTTCTGGAATTCAAAATGACGCACCAGAGTATATCTATTAGGAAGAAAATGAATGGCCAGTTATCCCCGTGTATCGAGTTGACCCACATAATTCGTGCCAGAGCTCAGTGCAACGAGAACGGATCCGAGTAAGGTGACGAGCCGAGCCGCGTTGCCTGAATGCGGGGAAATTTTGTCTTTCAAGGACTCCATTGCGGCGACAGAGGATCCCGCTGCTGCCTGACTGAGAGGAGGGTGATGGAGGGGTGAGGTTGAGGAGAGTCGCACACGGGACACCACAAATTTAGGATCATCATCTACTAGAAACTCCGAAACGATCTAGACCAACGTCGCTATCGACCACAGCCTGGGCATTCTTTTCACCTTCGATGTCGTTGGATAGAGCTTGGATTGATATTTTTTCCATCTCTTGGGTTAAGTTGAACTCCCTTGGGACTACGCTCGATCATAGGACGGACTCGGGCCCCCGACGTCCATAAATAAGTATATCCTCAGTAATCCATTTCGATCGCTATCAGACGACGGAGCTGCAAGAGTCGTGATTCGTCAGGCAAGTGTGCGCCTTTTATCGCCTCGACTGTAATGGCCCAGGTCCGGGCTCCTCTGACGATGGCAGAACACTGCTAGGTTACCCAGTATGAACCCTTGTTTCCCTCGTGCGCCATTCCTCGTCGAGTGATGGTGCAGAGCCCCGTGAGGATACCAAGACTACCATCGTTCCTACAATGATGACGAACTCAACCCCGTACGGTTCGCCCTCCAGCCGGCGTGCGCTTACTTACATACATTCATAGTTGTGCCCGCGTTGACTTACTCGAACCAGCGCAACGTTCACCCTGATGCATGATGGCTAGCCCGGGCAGTCCGGCCCTCCTGTTCCACACCAACTTCGTTCATCTTGTATGGGACTGGTCAGTCGTTGGTGGGATGGGGAGATACTGCGTTGAGGTATACGTGTGGGCAGCATCCATGGTGCGTTCCCCTTGCCTGTGACATCTCCTCGCGTGACTGACCTTATCTTTGCATCAGTACGAACGCCACTGTGCGATGTATACCGGGACGAGCTCTTTCCGACCCTCTGTTCGCAGACGCTCCTTTGCACAACCCACCCCGCTCGACGCCCTCGTCCAGCATACTCAGCATCCCCCATGGAGATTCTATCGACCGCACTCCAACTCCCAACCAAGCCATATGTACATACCTGACTGACCTCGACGGAACACATGCCCATTGCTGAGGAAACGCGAACGTTGAGGGAAAAACGGATGGTAGAGACCTGTAGCTACTTTGTCTGTCGTCAAGACGGCACACCTTGAATAACAGCGCTTGTTTTTTTATTCACGACGATCCGAATCTACATTTCTATCGCGTCATCTTCCATATCCCCCCTTGTCTGCTGTAAATAATGACTCTTGCTGCTTCTGCCGATCTGGCGACGCCATCCCGGAACTGAGCACATTGTCTGAACATGAATCCTACACGATTCCGATGGCATTCGTGCGCAACGAGGCCCTCATTACATACACATGCGGAAACACGTAGTACAATAAATCATGTGCAAGAAAAAGGGAGGGGAAAAGACAGTGTGAAAAACGAGCACAGGCGAGGTTATATATTAGTACCGGCGACCTCGACCTCCTCCAGGTCCTTGGTACGGTCCATAATCTGGGGGTGGACGTCCACCTATATATACGTCAATATAAGTCGAGTCAGGTCACAGCCTTGGGTCAAGCACAAAAAGAGACACGACTACATACGTGGCGGAGGTGGCGGCGGGCTCGGACGCCGCGTAGCACTCGGGATGACAGCATTCCGGAACAACATCATCAGATCATCCGTTCTGAATATAGGTCCTGCGAAAACACGCCAAAAACACACGGCGGCATGAGTCAACTTTCCTCTTGGACATAGATAGCCGGACAGGGGGCATCATGAAAAAAAATAAAATAAAGAACTGACCATCAAAGGAAGCTGGATTCGGCAATTGCCCAATGAACCACGTCAGGACAGCAGGTAATACAGTCGATTTCTCATCGTGGTCTCGGTCTCGCTTCATCGGATGGGGTTCCCTATCACGATCTTTCTCCCACTGTGCCAATGCTGGACTACCGAAGCGTCTCCTTGGCGCGTCAGAGAATCGGTCACGCTCTCTCTCGCGCGGGGGGGACATGGGCCTGGCACGCTTTGCAGGCGGAGCAAACTCTGGCTTGACAGATTCTTCCCGACGCTTCAGGTCTGGCGATGGTTGCCTTTTCGGTGGTGGCTGGGTGGGCGGCATATGGGTGGCAGACGTAATCGATAACAATGAATCTGTACGCTTCTCAATAGATGTTGCGGACAATATGGATGCCGTCGGCTGACGACCTGCCATGGAGAACCCAAGATCTCTTGCGGCGATCGCATCCGTTCCGAGATACGTGTGTCGTTGCGCAAAACGTTTGATGGGGGGGTCTATGGCGGCGAAGGTTAATTCCGACTATGTTAGGAAATGCAACGAAGCGTACGCACCAGTCGGATAAACCTCAGCGATGC
This sequence comes from Boletus semigastroideus, assembly GCA_038090295.1. Lineage (NCBI taxonomy): Eukaryota > Fungi > Basidiomycota > Agaricomycetes > Boletales > Boletaceae > Boletus > Boletus semigastroideus. Next base: position 6,237 of record JBBPMK010000142.1, read on the forward strand.
GCCTCTCCAGCTTCTGTGCAGCTTCGAGATCACCAAACTGATACTCATAACGTGCCCACCTTTCCCAAAGCGGTCTGGCACGCTCCGCGGAAAACGTTTGGATCACTCGTTCAAACAGAGCTCGGGCATCTGGAAAATAACTACAGTCAAAGGGATTAATGGACCGGGTATGGGACGACGTACTGTTGTCGTCATTGACGGATATCAAAAAGCCGAGATATCTCAACACAAACTCGATTTCATCGCCGAAACTTTCCAGACCTTTTTCAAAAATGCGGGACGCAACACCCATTCCACCATCTTTGTTGCAGTGGTATTCCATCAACGCTATAGACGTTCATCAACTCCACTGTTCGCTGAGGACACGCTCACGCGCACATACCTGCTGCCTCAAAGACTTCCCATGGGGTCCAGCGATCCTTGCGGGCTTTGGTGAATACCGCTCTGAACGTCTTGAGGTCATGCGCGCGACGAGCATATCGAATGTACATGATCCACACAAGTCCATACTCTGTCCGACGCTCTTGTAGCTCTTTGGATTTAGGCGGTTTCTCGTCAGAAACATGTGTGGCGAAAGACGAATTGTTGGACACCGTTTGTCCCTCCGTGAGCCCTGTCACCGAAGTACCAGCAACATTCGCAACTCCCGCAAGCGCAGCAGCACGATTAGACACATCAGACGAGAACGATGAATTGTTCGAATTCACTCGACTCTCAAGCTCTTCGAGCTCGGCACGCAGGGTGTCAAGAAGCTTGTCGAACGTCGCAGTCACTTCGCCATACTCCTTGCGGCCCTCTTGCGCTTCGGCATACGCAAAATGCAATAAGAAACTCGTAGGGTTCGCTTCCATACCCGACTTGAGGATATTTAAAGCTTCCTCCTGCTTACCAATCGTGGTGGTCCACACAAAAGCCATGTACCTGCGAATGGCCGCATTAGCGACACGAACGACGTACAAGATAGATCTTACCATATTTCGCTGTAGTACCGCATGCGAATGACTGCCTTGCGGTAGACGCCTTGGATACGGGAGATCAGCGTAACCTTGTCTTTCTCCTCGAACTCAAGTGGATTGCTCTCTTCCCACTTCAAGTAAGTCTTCCAAGAACCTGCGAGAGCGCGTTCAGCCGGGTTGAATGTTGGAGCCGGGGGTAAATAGATGGGTGGTCGCGACGTCGACGACGCTGGAGGGGGCGGGAACAACGGTCCAAGATGCCTCTGTAGTTGACGCAGAACCGTTCGGGCTTGCATGTACGACGGGGACAAATCAGACATGAACTTTTTCGCCTGTCGTGCCGTGAGTAAAGACCAGACAGCGAGGGAGTGAACCCGCACCGTGATTTTGTTCAACGAGTTTTCGAACGCCTCGAGCTCGGACCAGAGTTTTTCAACATTTTCAAGGGGAATCTGCACAGCTCGGTGATAGACCTTGCGAAGTACGTCCATCTTTTGCTGCTCCTCCCAAGTGGTGGTGGTCTAGCAAACCGTGTAAGTTTAGTTAAGAAAAAGCCAAGTTCGGCGCACCTCTCCCACTCTAAGGAACTGGATGTAATCGCTCCATATCTCACCGCTGTCCTTGTCTTGGCCTATGCGGTTGAGTGCAAACTCGTACGCCCTGCTGACCGCCTCTCGACTGGCTGGAGAAGTATTCACTCGTCTGAAGAGAACATTTCAATCGGTCGATATCGGACTTCAGATATCCACTCGTGACTAACCTGACGTAGGTGAGGTAAAACTTCCAGAGATCCACCAGCGGCGACGTTCTCAAGAATCTCTTGAAGAGTTCTTCGGCGTACTGGAACAAGCCGGGGCTCAGAAAGTGATTGAGATAGGCAATTTGAGCCGACGACTTGATGTTTGGGTCAAACCACGCTGGTTGCAGACGTTGGAAAGACATCATACCGTATTCGGATACGTTTCAAGCAACGCTTCGTATGTCTGCTTAATCTGTTCAAGATCACCCGAATTTTCGGCGATGTCGACAAGCTTGTTCCAGCCTTCTGGGTCGAGCGGATGTTCACGCAGTTTCTCGCGCAATGCATGCCATTCAGAAGGCGGTTCTTGCTGCGTTTCCTGGGACATTTCTGGCTGAAGATGATCAAGCCCATGGCCGTTTTGAGTCGCGGTGGAGATGGTCTTTGGGTTGAGCGCGTTGAGGACATTTAAAATTTCCTCGGCTGACTGGGTCTTGTCGACGGCCGAGCTGTAGACATCTTGCGAGGCGATTTCCGTAGGGGTTCCGTTGTCGTTTTGCATGTCTTGCTGGTCAGACATTTCCGTCAAGTTGGAACCGTCGAAAACGTTTCAAAGGAAAGGCCGAAAACGAATTATAAACTCAAAAGTCCCGCTGTGGTGTTCCGTTTCCCACACTACCCACAAGTTCAACACTACACTACACTACATAGTTACTACTACTACTACTGCTGGTACTAGTACTAGTACTACTGCTAGACATGCCGCTACTTGGCCAAGGTCATTCAAATCTCGTCAAAGACGAGGCACCGTACTTTGAGTCTCTCGCTGAGCTCGACGCATGGTTCACTCAACCCCACGATAAGCTGTCTGCAGTACTGCCTTATCAACCCCGCCCCAACGTCGACGGTCAGTCAGACAGCGGTGGAAAGCTACTGGTAGGATAGAAATTCCAACACAAGTTGTGTGATCTCCTCTGATCTGTCGATCAGGTTTGCCACGATTACAAGGTAGGTCGCGATTCGAGGCTCGATGGCATGTCAACTGATGTCATATCGCTTGAATAGGGCGGATATACCGAGTCTCCTTCGGCGCCATGTTATACCTTCAATTTCTGGAGACTCTGCGATACTTTTGTCTAGTGCGTCGCCCTCCAAAGCAGAGGCAACAGTCAGTTGATGATGTAGTTTTTCACACCACCGTGTCGCTGTTCCTCCGTCCGGATGGATCAACACTGCGCACAAGCAAGGGACAAAGATAATTGGCACGCTGTAAGCACGATCGAGTACTTTCCCCCCTTTCCTCGTCAAAACGTCCTGTAGAATATTTGAAGGAAAGTTAAACCCCGACTGCCTTCAAATCGTCGTCGGTCGCCCCGACTGTGCAATCAGGGACAAAAAGATTCCCATCTCTAAACGATACGCCGTCATTCTCGCGGAGCTAGCATACCAGCGTGGTTTTGATGGATATCTGCTCAACTTCGAGTCTAATCTCGCATATGAAACCGACCATGCGCGCGCTCTGGCTGCATGGATTTTGCTGCTCAGGGCAGAACTTCGAGCGAAAGTTGGCCCCCATGCTCAAGTTGTGTGGTAAGCTGTTGTTTCTTGACGCATCTTGGATCGAGAGATTCAGTATTGCCCAGGTACGACAGTGTCATCTACAATGGCCGGATAAAATACCAAAATAGGCTGGACGCTTATAATCTCCCATTCTTCCTCGCGGCAGATACGTTGTTCACCAACTATTGGGTGAGTCCCTACACGACTGCGTGGTAATGAGATCTTGAGGGTTGTGTGCTAGTGGGAGCCCCAGACTCAAGATGCCATGATGGACTATTTCACGAATCTCCAATGCCTATTACCGGGCCACAATACCTCGCCAGATGCGCCATCTTTTGTTCCAGACAAGACTCTTCAAGACATCTACTCAGGCGTCGATGTCTGGCCCGGTCGCGGTCAATATGGTGATAGTGGCTTCAGCTGCTACCGAGCTGTAGCCCACATCAGTCTTCGTGGTTTCAGCACTGCCCTCTTCGCGCCAGGGTGGACTTGGGAGAGCGCGACCGAAAACCCAGAACAAAACTGGAATCGCTGGTGGGACAATGAGCGAAAGCTGTGGCTCTGCCCTCTCAATCCGGCAGAAACTTTTCCTGTACCAACCCCTCCTGAAGGCCCGTTTAGGCCCCTTGCTGAATTCTTCCGAGATTTACCACCTCCAGATCCCTCCACGTTTGTGTTTTACACCAACTTCTCCCCTGGTGTCGGTTACTGTTGGTTTGTTGAGGGGAAGAGGGTCATGGAGACGGAGAAAGGGTGGACAGATATCGATAAGCAAGGCTCGATTGGTAACCTTGTCTGGCCATGTCCCATGGCTTGCCTCGATGGCGTCGAGCAACAAGGTGCCACTCTCACTGCGTCAACTGATCTCGACATGACAGATGGCTATAATGGGGGAAACACACTCAAATTGACCCTCGCATGCTCCGGGAGCCAGCCAGAAGACGTCATCCAAGACATCTGGTTGCCCGTCCAATCTCTCACCGTGACGACCCGAGAGTCTTTTGAAGCATGCGTCACTTACAAAACCACTGCCAACCTCACCCCTCGCATCCACATCAAGCCTAAGTCAAAGGAAGAGAGCGATATCGGAGCCCTCTCCGTCGACCACGCCATCGCCGCCGATCTCGCACACGGATGGACCTCGCAGACCATCCACTTTACGTCTACCTCGACCGAGAGGGCTGTGTCGATCGCGATCGGCTTCCTCATCAACTTCCAACCCAAGGATCCTCTGACCGTCGTCACCTTTTCCCTCTCCCTGGGTCAGCTCGCCGTATACCCCACGCCGCCTCCCCCCGCTGTCTCAGTCGGCATGCCTTCCCTCACCGGCGCCACGTTCGCACAGGCAGCCAGCACCGCCCACGCGCTCGAGGGCGTCCTCACGTGGGACACCATGTCCACGTTGACGCCCATTGGCCCTCTCGAGCTTGCCGACCCAGAATCAACCACGCCCGCGTGGTTGTTTCATGACACGGCCGCGTACCGCTTCCCCACGATCGCCTACGTGAACGTCTATGTGGCGCCGCTCCTCCCATCCGAGTCGGACGGTGTTGCGCGTGCGGACGCGAGCGGGGTGTTTATCGGCACGACGGGTCTGGATGGACGTGCGAACAGGTTTTACGTGGAGCCGTCGTGTTTGCCACGTGGGTGGGAGGCATGGGCTGGCGTCAGGTTTGACGTGCAGGGCGTGACGGATCGTGGCGAGGTCTTGCCTTGGGAGAGGTGCGCGAGCGTGCATCATTGGAGGTGTGCTACGACAATGCCTGGCACGGACGAGTGAATGACCCCCTCCTCGGAAATTATGTACAAAAGCACTGAATAACATGTTCTATATAAGTCGGTTTTGTAAGATACATGAGATGCTTGTGTGTATGTAGCATGGAAACGAGAACGGCGGATGCGATGCCGACTACAACGAGAAACAAGAATGGCGCTTATTCCAAACATATGCATAAAACTGCGAAAACGAACAACGAACAACGAAACACGACCACGTACGCAGCAGGGCAAGGCACGACTTACTCGTCCTTGTCCGATTTACAAATCTCCTCCAACCCCTCGTCGGTCGCCCAAAACGATGCCCAAGCGTCCTCCGCTTCCGCAGCGACAACGGGCTGTTGTTGTTGTTGCGCGCCAAGAGGACTCTGCATCGAACACTGCGCGAGATACTTCTCCTTAATCTCCCGTTCCACCCGCTCCGCTTCCTTCATTTCCTTGCTCCCTCTCCACAACGCAAGCTCGAGCGCGTGGCTCACCACCGCGCGGAGCACAAAGTACACGTGCGAGGCGAGCAGTGCAACCAGGAACGCCGACAACAGCAACTTTTTTATCGCCGCGTTCACGTGCTCTTCGGGGAGGCTCTCGTGCTCCCCGACCAGCCCGTTGAACGGCGTCCGGAACATGTACACCAGCGCCGCGTTCGTGACCGAGGAGAGCCACGCCAAGAACGAGAGCGACTCGAGCCATGGACCGATGGTGTCCGTCCGCACCGGAATCGGCCGTCGCACGTGCACCGCGATCTTGAATGCGTCCGAGCGCGCCTCGACGTAGTTGTTCAAGAGAGACATGAGCGGTGCCAGGGGCCATATCGTCGACCACAGCGCGACATACCCGAATTGGGTCACCATCTCGCTGTAGTCGTCAAACGTGTCGTAGTCTCGCAGGGCTGCCTCGCTCCGCACGGTCTCCATGAACTCGCGCTCTTCGCGGGTCCGCGCGTCATCGTGGGCCTGGCCGGCGGGCTCGTCATCGAACGCGACGCGTTTCTTCTTCACGAGCCCTCTCACGGTTCCGTTTTTAAACCCTTTGCCGGCCCGGAACGATCCAATGGCTCGCGTGACGAACGGTAGACCGATTTCTTGGACGTTGTCCATGACTTGATTGGTGACCAACGACGCAAACATTTGCTCTTGGAGTCTCGATGGGTTGAGCTTGAGACGTGCGCGAGCAGTGTCCGATTCGAATAAGCTCTGCGCAGCCGTCTTGCCTGCGTCCGCCTGTGGCATAGGCTGCCTGACGCTCAGCTTAAATCTGAACGTATCGTTTAGGTTGATGTTCAACTTGTTGAAAACGGCAGCCATTCTTCCACGTGGACTAGAGAAGAGGTGATGCTGGACAAGGGACATCACCCTTTCCCCGAATGGGACATAGACGAAGGCGTAAAGGGCGAGACCGAGGTAGGCATTGATAGCAGAAAGAGTGAATACTTTGATGCTGAACGACTTTGCATGACTAGATTGATGCGCATGATTCTCCCAATCCGTGTACCGCCTTGCTCTCGTCTTGTATACCTCCAGCAATTGCGGCACCAGCAACGAGAAGAGAAGAGTCGGAGTGAAAGCCTGTGAGAAAAAGGTCAGGATCAACATGGAAATGCACTTTGCACCGAGAGGACGTACTACGATGCGATCACCAGGGCCATTGTACAGTTGAGTCACGAACGCCTCGAGGACAAACACGCCCGTCAAAACCACGGAGAGGACACTCGCAAACAGTAATATGACGGGTATGCTCGCCATTTTTCGTGCTTCTTTCCTCCACCAAGGAAAGCCAGCGATGAAATCTGCCCTTCGCTTCTCGACACGGAAGGAACCTCGCGTGCACCATCGAACGGAAAGGATGCGTTCTTGAAGACGCCACCATTCAACGAACACGACGGACCAGACGAATAGGAGTGTCGAGTAGACCACGGAATATGGTGTGCCAAAGAAATAAAACAGAACCCCGAGCGCGGCGGGGAAAATGAGCGCGCGCGTGTATGCGTTCAGGAAGAAGAAATAGAGGGCGATGGAGTCACCAAACTAGATCGCGCGGTCAACCTTGGAGGCAAAGAAACGGGAAGAGAGCGCACCTGATCGCGCACTTTTTCAAGCTCCACGGAAGCTATCCTATGCCGGGTCCACAAACGTATCCACGCATCGTTGAATTCGTGGTTATGGAGGGCCATGACGGATTGAACGAGGTCCCATTCATTGCAGCCCGGTATGATGCCCAGACCACCGTCGTGGGGAGTAGACGTGATATAGGAGTGAACGAGGCGTACACGGTCGGCGGAAGAAAGTGGGGCCGAGTCAAGGTCAGCCTCTGCAGAAGGCAGTCTTGACATGGGAAGACCGTACAAAAAGTCGGAATATCTGAGGTGATCAAAAAGTAAGTACCCCAATGTTAGTCCGGTATACCGCCAAAACTAGCGTGGTACGACGGACCGTTCGCAGTGTACTAGTCGCACGAGCAGATCAGGGGGACAGGCGACCAGGACGAGGAGCTGGTCTTGGTTCTCGCCACGGCGGCCGACTGCCTTGAGGCCCGCCCGAGTGAGCGTTTCAATGAGCATCGTGTATTGTCGCTGTGTTTTTGCTGCATCTTTTCGTGTTTGCTCTTTGGATTGATGGGTGCGTTTCGACGCTGCCCGAAAGACGACGACGACATCGACGTGCGGGGGCATCTTTGGCGATTCCGGCTGACACCGTAATGAATGAAGCTGGTAAGTACAAAAAGTTAGTCAACGTTGAGTCTGTGTGTGAATTTGGCCAGTCCCCTCATTGCTAAACCAACTTGGTTTCGACAAGGAAAAGCACAGCCACGTTTACAGCCTCAAGTCGATCCATGCAGTTCAAAGCTAACTTAGAATACGATACATGATGCGGCATAAGAACGAAAAAAAAAAAAAACACCATACATTTATAATGTAGAAGACGACCATGAAGAACGAATGAGCGTACGCCATGGACTTGACACCCGCTGTGCCACACGAATTTTGAGTTCCCAAGCTAAACGACGATCACGACCGTGCGTATGGATGATAGCTGTGCTGACCACGTTGTGCAGCACGCTGTGGCCCCACACTCGGACCACCTGGCCCACCTGCGCCTCCCTGAGCACCTCGAGGACCGCGGGGAACGTTGGGACCCAAGCCACTCGGTCCAGTTGGCGGTGTATTACCTTGCATCATACCTTGTCCTCCCCTCCCTATCCCACCGCCCATCCCAGGTCCCCCAGCACCACTGCCCATCCCACCGCCTCCCATCCCGCTTCCCATGCCCCTACCCATCCCCCCCATGGCACCACCATACCCACCTGTAGCCATTCCACCCCCCATTCCCCCTATCATCGGACTCATGCCCATACCGCCCATCATACCGCTCGCACCTGCCATCTGGAACATCCGTGTATACAGTTGTGCCAGCGCCTGTGGATCAAAGGGTGTGTTGCCCGCTGGAGCCCCTGCGATAGCGGCGGCAGCGTTGCCCTGAACAGCAGGAAAGTTGACGCCACCACCCGCCTGCCCGTTGAAACCACCCCCGGCCACGACCCCGCTTGCACCAGGACCAGCGCGGGGGGTACTGTATTGGCCGTCTTCTTGGAAGTGGTCACGTTGGTAACGTGGTTGGGCCAACTTGACGTCGATCTGCAACGTCGCGTTAGCAACACGTCGTGGCCGACAACGAGTCGAAGCCTACCAGTTTGCCGTCAATCTGTAGGTTACCAAATCCGAGGAAAGGCTGGACGTTGGTGTCCTCAAAGGACACAAAACCGAATCCTTTACTCCGCCCCGTCTCGCGGTCGAGCATGACCGTCGAGTCGATTACCTTGCCAAACTGAGAGAAGAATTCTCGCATAGATTCAGACGTCACGCTGCCTGCGAGACCACCGATAAACAACTTTGTTGCCCTTTGATGTTCCTGTCTTGGTATCGCTCGTTTCGGATCGATCTTCAAACAACGCGCAAATGAGCTGAACGTAGTCCACGTAGTAAATACAGCAATGTACGTACAATCTTGCCATCGAGGAAATGCTCCCGTACCATCACGGCGTTAACGCTCGCAGGATCGTCAAATGTCAGGAAGGCGAAACATCGTGACCGTCCCGCCGCATCGCGCATGATAGTACATGCATCTACTTTACCGAACTGCGAAAAGTAGTTCCTGAGAGAGTCTGGTACAGAGACGCTAGTTTTAGTACTACCGAACGGTTACAGCAAGATTAATGACAGTATAAGTACCATCGGTAGTGTCCCAGTTGAGCCCGCCAATGAACATCTTGCTATAGATGGCAATCCGGATTTGACACGTGCACATTGACAAGGACGAACGGCGCGCAGATGATGGAGATATGAAAAGGCAAGGTTGCTATTAGTTATCTGTAAAGGACAGGAGACGTTATAATAGAGGAGAAATGAAGAGGACGCTACTGTCTCTGAGGGTTGTTTTTAGCCTAGTTTTAGACTAGACTGTACGCTAGAGCTAGCCTAGTCCTAGTCGACAGACTTCCGAGTAGCTAGGCGATAGACCGACTACACTTTTATTGGGCGACAACCCCGCAATACCGACGAGCGCAGCAAGGAGAAGAAACTGGCTTGGACGATCAGCGATAGAAAGCAGCAACAACTCACCCTTCGTCTTTCATTTCTGAAGGGCGCACACTGCGCTCGGGCAAATTGGTACGCGCACCAGTATGCGAATCTACTGAATAGTCCGATGGTTGTTGATACGTGGGAATCTGTTGCGGAGCATTTGGCGAAGAGGGTCCCATTTGCGAGGACGCCGCATAGTCGTCGAAGGGTTCAGTATATTCTGCCTTTATCGGCTGGGGGGCGGGAGGTGTAGCTTTTGATCCTTGCGGAGAGACAGGCATTTCTACGGGAGCCTCGGTTTTGACGTCTTCCGGTTTGAGTTCGTGTGACTCGACAGCAGATGCAAAGTCTGCCTCGTCGTTTCCGTAGAGATCTATAACAATAATGTGAATTACACCAACGAGACAACCGAAATTTGATTCCTACCCCCATAAAGGTCAGCGTCAAGTTCAGACATGGAAGAGGAGGTCGTGGTGGTGGTGGTAGAAGTGAAAGACTGAAAAAAGCGGAGAGCACATTAGTCATCACGAAAACGGCACTTCCCGTGCGGCCCGGTGCCGATGCTTGTTGCGTGAACTCCCGGTGGTCATGTTTCTACAAGTTTTCTGACGACTGTCGGTGTTTTCGGACGTCGATTATTTATCCACTGATATTCATGCAAAGAAATGCAGTCATCGGGATATTAGGCATGTTACGTTTGTCGGTTTAGCAGCGGACACTACTCATCCATCATCAGCTCTTCAAGGAGCATTCGTGGAACATGAGAATGCTCTCCGTAAAATATCCTTGCCAATAAAGGTTTGCCCACTCTTGGTGCGCACCCCCGACGACCTTGCAAAGTGTGACGGTTTGATCATTCCAGGGGGTGGCAAGTACCGCTTTCGTATGATATCCCCATTTTCTTACGTTCTGCAGAGTCGACTACGATCGCACTCCTAGCAAATCTTGCAGGGCTCCTGCAGCCATTGAGAGAGTTCACCAAGACAAAACCAATATGGGGAACCTGCGCGGGTGCAATCCTCCTTGCGCAAACCGTCGAAAACCCGAAAAAGGGTGGTCAAGAACTGTTGAACGGCATGACGCTTTCTGTCGCACGCAATGGCTGGGGTCCGCAGGTTCGTCCACGTTGACTCGTCATGCGACATACAAGTTCATTCTGCGCAGGTGGACTCTTTCGAGGCACCGTTGTTGGTTGAAGGGTTGCACAATCCGCAAAATACTTTCACTGGCATCTTCATCCGTGCGCCCGTATGTAACTGTCCCAGTCGGTCGTGCGGGCCTCGCTGAAACACGTTCCAGGTTATCGCAGCAATAAATTCATCGCCTGACCAGCCACCCATACGTGTCATCGCTCGTCTGCCTCTTGGGGTGGTTCCAAAGTCGGCAACATTCACGCCCATAGAAAGCGAAGACGATCCACGTAGAATCGTGGCCGTCCAACAAGGGAACCATTTACTCACCACATTCCATCCAGAATTGACAAAGGATGGGAGGTTTCACGAGTATTTTGTTCGGTCGTGCGTAGCGCCTTTGCTTTTGTAGCTGAACCCTCTTTTTGGATCGTCGTAGTACTTCCAATAGCGTGCAGACGAGACTAATGTGCAATAGAAGCTGTTTTCATTTCCGGAAGGGACGAACGCAACCTCGGGCTCAACCAGTCATCTCGAGTGCTACCGGTACGGCCCACCGCCTCATACATTACACACTACTACTAGATTGCGAGGGCCGATGCAGCCCACTTAACCGATGAGTTTCAAGCCACGTTCCAGCCCACCAACGGGACAAACGCCCACGCCGCTCCTGATAAAGTCATTGTATGTGAGGACAGAAAGACAAGAGAGGGAAGAATGCAAGTATATACGGGATTCTCAGCTTTGATTTTCTCCAAAGACATCGACCCTGACAATTCCTCCGACGCTGAACTGCACCGTCTCCCCTGCCTAGTCGCTAATTCGAAACGAAGCCGTGAAGCCTGGAGGTCTATACTTACAATGGAAAGGAAGTTAGCGGTGCTGCGAGTGCGGACACCAGTAAGTTCGCACAAAATGCAGAGCGTCTTCTAATGAATCTGATCTGGAAGGTCTGGCTGCCGACATATCTCCGACTGCAAGCGGGCACAGCCGCACAATTACAGTAACCTATTCGCCCAGCCGAGCAATCGTTTTGAACCCTACAGACGCGAGCCCGCTGGCGACAAGCCTGAGCGCCTCCCAGTCTGTGACTGCTGTGCTCTTGATCTGGGCTTTTTGCGCTCCGGTCGCACCGTTGTTCGGACAACTTATCTCCTTAGGCCGCCCTATCAATCGAGTCGAGCCCGAGCTCCGCAATATTCGGATTCCAAAATCTCACGCCGGTGGGTTTATGTATGATGGAGTCTTGAATCCATTTTGCTTCTCGCCTTTGGGCATCTGGTCAACCGTCTCTCACCGCGCTCGTATTCATGAAGATGGTCCTGCTCGCCACTTCGTTTGTGGCATTTCTCGTGGCTGTTGGCACTGCCAGGGCGGGAATGTTGCGCAAGGACGAAGCGGCGATGCGTCGGGCAGAAGCTGCAAAGATATGGCAGCGCGCTCCCAGTCCTGCCGCATCCAACGCGACAAAGGGGAAAGAAACTGAAGGTGGTGGACATAATATCACGTTCACGAATTCCAAGGCGTCTGGTGAGTTTGCATGGCTGTTGTTCACATTTGACCGTCGTCACGATGGTGTACGTTGTCTAGAATTTTGGGTCGATGGAAGCAACATTCCGTTTGTCGATTTTGATGTTGGATCGAGCTGGGCTGGGCTGCTGCCGATCAGTAACAACCCGAATGAGACGCGCAAGGTATACGTCATACGTCACTGATTTAATTGGGATTCTGATCTTGTGCACAAAGCTCTTCTTCTGGTTTTTCCCTCCTGGTCCTGAGGGAAACCCTGACGACCTCATTTTTTGGTAGGATGGTTATCCAAATCGACGAGTCGGACTTAATTATTCGTGCGACTGTTTAGGACGAATGGCGGACCCGGGTGTTCGTCCCTCGAAGGTTTTCTCCAAGAGAATGGGGTCGGTACTTCTCATCCCAGGCACGAGCCCATATTCTAATGGCACAGTTTAGCCATTTTCTTGGTCCTATGGTCAAGCGAAGCCCACCGTCAATGATTACAGTTGGACCAACCTCGCATCTGTACTCTGGGTCGAGCAACCCGTCGGAACTGGTTTCTCCCAAGGAACTCCAAATATAGAGAACGAGGACCAACTCGCCGAACAGCTTGTCGGGTTTTTGCAACAATTTCTCGACGTGTTTTGTGAATTGAAGGGAAAGAAACTCTGGCTTACAGGTGAAAGTGTGAGCTATTCCATTTTATTGTTTTGTCAAATGAGCAACTCAAGGATCGTGTTTTCTCCAGTACGCGGGGATGTATATTCCTTGTAAGTTGCACGGCGGTCGAGTCATCCAACAAAAACTTAGGATTCATAGACATTGCAAACTATATATATGAGAATCCGACGCTGCTGGATCTTTCTCTACAGGGAATCTGGATCAATGACCGTACGTGCTCGTCGCTCGTCGCATGTAAACGCACTGAACGGCGAACGGCAGCATTGATTTCCTGGGATGTCGTTCAAGGACAAATTCCTGCGGTGAACTTTGTACACCAATACCAAGGTTTATTTTCCTTCAAGTAAGCTCAGATTCTTTGTCGTCGCATTCGCACAGACTGACATCACTAGCCAAACGTTTATGAAGTACCTCGATGAGAAAGCTGCTCGGTGCAATTACACAGACTATGTATCCACCCACCTGACGTACCCGCCAAAAGGTTTGCTCCCTCTCCCAGGAGATTCTACTGAATTTGCGGATGGATGCGACGTCTGGGGTGACATATTCAATGCTGCATTGATAATCAACCCAGCTTTCAACATCTATCGTATCTGGGACACGGCGAGTCACGCAGCAGTCGCTCGATCGACGAAAAAGCTGACAATACAAAAACATAGTATCCAATCTTGTGGGATGTCCTCGGATTTCCGTACGCCTTTCTCGCTCTATGCACCTCGGACGCAGCCTCACGCGACGACAGGGGTTCCTTTCCGCAGGCACAAACACCACTCTACTTCAACCGCACCGAAGTCAAAAAAGCAATCCATGCGCCCCTCGACACGGACTGGGTCGAATGCACTAACACTAGCGTGTTTCCAAAGGGCGACATGAGTTTACCGCCCACGTTCACTGTCCTTCCAAACGTGATCGAAAAGAACGTGCGCACGGTGATTGTGCATGGGCTGGCTGATTTCATATTGATTGCGCAAGGGTATGTCCTCATTTATAAGCTTCTGAGCGAGCGTTGAAGAACTGGGTATTAGAGCGCGCATCGCGATTCAAAAGTCAGTCCGAGCACGACGTAGACGGATGGTTGACTGACTTTGTGTTTCTCTTTCCCCCCGCCCGACGACTCGGACAGCATGACGTGTAAGCCCATGCCAGCCGACCCCTTGCTTGATGTATTGACGACGATGTTTTGCTTTATCCCAGGGAATGGACGACAAGGGTTCCAAACCCCGATCGCCAGGGATAGCTTCATCGTTGACGGTGTCGGTGCATTTGGCAACATGCACTCGGAGCGCGGTCTGACGTACTACGAAGTCGTTTTGAGCGGTCACATGGTACCGCAGTTTGCACCCTTGGTACGTCGCGGTGGTTGTGACCAGTTGGTAGTAGCTGATGCATTACAACTTGTTTTCGTTTTGGACAGGCTTCTTTTCAGATCATGCAGTTCTTGCTTGGAATTAGGGATGCGCCGTAGAATGGGAGAGATGGTTCGTTGGGGTGCTCTAGAGCACTGCTGTACGAGACAAGATGAGGTTCAGACCAACTTAGTCTATTCAGTGTGATGGGTTCGATCTGAAAGTAATATATCGCAACTCGAAAAGCGCGACGAGGTACGCTTAGAAACCCAGCGCAACTACGATCTTACCATCTTCGTCGGATCGACTAAGTATAGTGATCACCTGCAAGGACTTAGGAGTAACGAAAGGTATTTGTCAACAAAATTCATGACGAACTTTGAGCCAGACGACGGGACCTTCTAAGAATCTGTTACCTATTCGGATTTTCGATCCTATTCTTGCTTGACGCTCACGACAGTACCTAGCTGACCGCAGTCGGCCGGGGAGTCGAGTACTAGTAGCCATGCAACTCTCTTCAACGTTCACATGCAGGACTGGCTCCCAGAGCAGCTAGTTCTTGGAGGTACTTCACACACTGGGATCTGTGCCTGTTGAAAATCCGTCTAACCCGCTGCTGTGCCAGTTTCAACATCCTTCCTCTCTGGGCAATCCACTCGTCAGGCGAGGCTACGCGCGAGGTTCCCAGTGTCACTCCGAGGGGCTGTGGAACACCGTAATACACTTTACCCCTGGATCTGTCAAATGACCACCACCGAAATAAGTAACAGTAAGTACGCCAGTTCTAGGTAACTATATTCTTTCGAACTAGGTCGTGCTCACGAAATCATGCAAGACAAGACAACTCGACAGATCGGCGGCTTGCTTGCACGCTCCCTGCACCGCGTGCGTCGGCGACCGCTGCTTTCGTATTCCTGCCCTGCCACCGTATTCGGGTCTGGATTTTTTCAGCTCGGTTGTTCAACAATCTCACGCTTTCCCATCGCTTGAGCGGATACTTATTATGACCACCTCATCGCCATTATTGCGTTTCACCTTTTTGCCCTCTGCAACTGTTTCTCCGTGAGCCTAGACCGTAAAGACGGTCGTGCTCGTCACGTCACTGGTGGTGTTTCTCGCTGTGGCTGGCACTGCTGGAGCGCGCATGATGAAGCGGCGATGCGTCAAGCACAAGCTGCAAAACTATGGCAGCGTCCTCCTGGACCAGCTTTGAGTGATACACGAAGTGGTCCACAAAACATCACATTCACGAATCCCAAGGCATCTGGTGAGTCGTTGTGGCTTTGCATCCTCGATGAACATCATGCGTTATCTACTAGAGTTCTGGGTTGACAGGAATGCTATTCCGTTTGTGGATTTCAACGTTGGACCGAGTTGGGCTGGATTGCTGCCGATCAGTAACGACCCGAATGAGACACGCAAGGTATTTTGGATATGTCTATGTCACCGGTTTTTTTGGGATTCTGATCTTGGGTACAAAGCTCTTCTTCTGGTTTTTCCCTGCCGGTCCTGAAGGGAGCCTTGATGACATCATTTTTTGGTAGGATACTTATCCCAGTCAACGAGTTAGGCTGAATCATGCGGGTTTAGGACAAACGGCGGACCTGGATGTTCGTCCCTCAAGGGTCTTCTCCAAGAGAATGAGGTCGGTACTTTTCATTCATCTCAGCCACAAAACCCTCTTCTAATGGCACCGTTTAGCCGTTTTCTTAGTCCATGGGTAGCCGTGACCTGCCAGGTTGGTGAGCTATGAGGGTCAGTTGGGAAAACCCGCGCTCGGGACCCCAAAGGAGGGAGCTGCAAGGAGCTGGAGCCTAGCGTAGGGAGCTAGCCGGGTGCGGTGTGGTGGGTGCAGCGAAAGACGTAAGGGAGAGGGCGAGAGACAAGGGCGAGGACGAGGTGCCAGGGGCACGGAAGAAGAAAATCGTGCCGTTAAGCAACGCTCGTCCGAAGACCTAACACTTTGAACGTCAGTGTCCCAAACCCTCTGCACGACCCGACCCCCACCTGGGCCAAGCAACCACGGCTAACTTGAAACGCTGGATCATCTCCTTGCCATATCGCTGAGACAATTCACGCCGCGTGATTTCAAGGGATATCTCAAATCGAAATTCTACGCATTGCCAGCGTCTATATCATTTTCTTTAGCAAAACAAACAAAAAAAACAGTTCGAACAGTTGCTCCTGCATGATCATCAGTTCGCAATCATCACTTCAAACAAGGATGAATTTGACTGGTACGCGTACGTGGCAGTCATACCTTTTGCCCACTGAACCCGACTACAACGTAGAGGCAAGCCATGGCTCATGTACTAAACTTGAAACCGCCCGCAAGATCCATCACCTTGTCCGGATCCACCGCCCGCTTGATCGCCTGCAACCTGCCCACATTGCCGCCGTACATCGCGTCCAATGGCGTATCAAAAATGGCATAGTTGGGATGGACTGGCGCGTCGGCATCGCTCAGACCGTTCGCAATGGCATACGCCTTGAGTCGCTGCACGCTTGTCCGTACCGCGTTTTGAACCGTGTCGTCGAATTCCGGCAGTAACCATGCAAAGTAAATCTTGAAGGGCATGAGACCACGCGTGCGATCAGGCGGATATGCTGATGGGACCGTGTTGTGGTCGAAGAGAGTGTGGAGAAAAGGATCGACGTCGTAATTGATGAAATACAGGGTGTCGAAAAGGGTAGCGTTCCAGTACTAGCGTAAAAAACGGTCAAGCGTGAACTAGAGCGAGATCGTTCGTTTTACCTTGGCTTCTTCCATGATCTGCTCGAGAAACGAGAGCGTGTAGGTTGTAATAGAAAATGAATCAAAGATGAACCTATCCAACGCATGTTTATGTTCCTGTTGCAGTTCCAACAAGGGATATGCTTACCGCGCTGGTGGGGGATCATATATAGATTGAACGAAATTCGGGAAGGAGCGTGTCGAAACACCATTCAACAAGGTAGGGATTGCGAGAAACTCGCTAAAGGTTCCAGAAGGTGGTGTTGGCGCGTCGTAGAAGAGGATGACGGTTGGTTGTAACTACACCACATAAATAGGATCTCAAAGTTGACGGCGAAAAAAAGACTCACTACACCGAGGAGGTAGTTATACGAAGTGATTGTCGCAGCTTTTGGATCCATGTTGTTTGCCGCAAAATTCGCAGTCGCTTGGTTGATTTCGTCCATCTCGGTGCTAGGATAGACGATCAAGCCACCCTTGGAAACTTGAGTTAGAACCTAGCACAAGCGACTGGATCGGGTGCATACATACCCAAACCTGCGTCTGCGGGAATGTCTTCGACGTGAACCTAGTTACAATACCCTGAACAACAATAAGTGGCTAGTCACAGGTAGAACATTCTACGTACAAAATTGTTGAATCCCCCCTACAAACAGATGAATAAATTGCGATTGCGAATTCACGGTCGAAACATCACGTACTTTGAGCGCAAAGAAGAGATCAGGACTCGATTCCTCGGTGACGTCGGTAACGGTGCCATCAGGCATGACCAGCTCGTATGCTTGCACCGTATCGAGGGTCAAACCGTATTGATTCGTAAGCCACGAGTAGCCTGTAGACGTGTTAGTCAAGCGTTGTCTCCTCGCACGCGGTGGTCAAACATACCTCCACCGAGAATAAAGCCGGCAACACCCACACCTGTTGCTCGCCCGCCAACGACGTTCATTCCATATGGTTCGAGTGCCTTGTAGACATCATCCCAAACGAGACCTGGTCCAAACGTGACGGTTTGCGTTGCAGGATCGTAGGTCACATCAGAGAACCCTGACATCGTTATTTGGACCCCCTGCGTCGATGAAAACCCTGGGTTGGACGCGTCACCACCGCACTTGACCTGTAGGGACATGAACATGACCGCCGTTTATCCAAAATCCAGCGTACGAACTGCAAAAGGAGTCCTAGTTTGACCAAGAATCTTCAGCTGCACGGATCACTCTAGTGAACAGAGACAGACAGGTGCAATAGAGTGTGCTTACTGCAATCCCAACATCTTCGGTGCTACCAGGCTCGAAGGAACACGCCGCATATTCGGTACTCGACTCTCCCCAGTGGTGAATGTCTTCCTGGTATTGAAGCGACACTGACAAACATAACGCTTAGGCAATGGCCGAAACAACGAGAAAGACGAACAAAAATAATAAACGTCTGATTTGCTGGAAGTAGAGCTTGCAATTTGTTGGCATGCTGGTTCGTTCAACAGAAGGGATCGCTCTGAGACGCGACTTATGCCACCATCCAGGGAATGACCGAGCGTGTTGCGGAAAACTGCTGCTGCAGCGAAAGGGAGAGCAACGCGCACCATACTTCAAGTTGCACTCGAGCAGGTGGGCGACACTGTGAGGTATCGAACAGTGCTATAGCGAATTCTTGGCGTTACATACGAAGCGAGCACGGGGTCTGTAGGAACAGGTGAAACGAAAGAACCAGCCGACATGTGAAGACCTCCATTATACAATTCTTTGTGTCTGTCAGGAGTCCTAGTCAGGACCTAACTCGGGCGTTCGTACAAGAGAACCGAAAGACAGGTGGAATAAAGGGTAGGATAAAGCGGACTCGGCCGGCTCCATGGGTGATGACAAATCCATTTCACGCCAACAGCGACTGTTGCACGAGTCGCTACACCGTCCGCACACATATGTTCAGCGGCACTGTAGACAAGCCGTTTGGGAACGTGTTGATGTTGGAACAGTGGATCCACATACGAACTAGGAAAAAAAAATGGTGAGTATCACTTTGGCGCAGGAGCTCCTTCATCTTCTGGAAGCGTGGCGAATTATGTATCTCAGTCACCCAATAACGAGGCGAGGCGCACCTAGCAGTGGCTAGAAATGGGTTGCATTGTATGTAGGTTGCCGTCCGTTGTCGCATCAAGGCATTATCCCTCATCGTCGTTCAGGGTGTTGTCGGATGTAGATTCGGGTACTTATACATGGTATGTGCTGCCGTGCCCGTGTCCTCTGTCCTTCTTCACGTTCTCATAGCGATGACGAGCGACGTACAAGCGGTATGCGTCTGGCCACCGCAGAGCGTCTTGTAACCTCCTATCCTGCCTGTGCGCCGCGGACACGTTTGTGGACCCGGACAGTTCCGTGAATGACGCGACGTGCCCATGTCCGCGCGTGTGCTGTCCCTTTCAACTTGAAGCTCGATGCACATACATACATAGGTTTAACAGGTATGCATGGACCGTCGACTCCCGTCGCTTTTAATATTACCGGCATACACTGCCCACGGGATGCGCACACACTCGGACCTCGGCTCGGCTCCACGCACAGCGAGCCCATCGTGTTCGTAAACATATGTTCACGACGTCTACAATTGGCGACCACCAGCTCGTGAAATGGAGCTTGTGGTGGGACACACCGCTGAGCGTGCTCCGGCTGGCCGCCTTTTTGCACACAGTGACCATTCTGACGGTGCCATTTCTAGTGCCCCATTCCTGGGACCTTTTTTCATCGCGGGGTTGTCCTGTACATTTCGTGCAATCTGGTACGGTTTCCTTCAGAGATTAACGAACGCGCCGAGTCGCAACATGCCACACGTTCGGTATAAAAAAAAGGCGTGCGAAGGGGTCCATACGTGACCAGAAACGACGTACGAGCGACCTGCGACCCGTTCAAAAAAGGACAGCCGATTCGCCACACACACGCATACATTCAATGCAATGACCTTCTACTACAATCCTGAAAAATGAACAACAAAAGAGGGAGAGGCGTATGCTACAACCGAAAACACGACACTAGGATACACACGAATGAATGAGTGCGAGAGGTGCTACACAACAAAATAAACAATAAAAAAGACGCGCGCGGCGACTTGGCGCCGCACGGATGGGCTACAGATCGACATCGAGGTCCGAGGTCCGAGGTCCGAGAAAAAAAAAAAGGAGTGCAGGATGGGTGGTAACACACAGGACGTCCAACTCTACTTGGTGCAGAAGCGCGCCACGTTCAAAAGACGAACAGGACGGCAGCGGCGGCGCCTACGACCAGTGTTGCAGGTCCGAAACCGCCACCGAGGCCCAGGGCATGGACATGCATATGCGCCGCACCATTGGCATGTGCCGTAGCACTCGGTGTTGCCATCTACACGCAACGCCGCACTCGTCAACGTCGACTCGAAGGCGAAAAAAAGAACAGGATACGCACGGAAGCGGTGGTGTTCACCGACGACGACGTGTGCGTCGGCATCGCACTCGCACTGCTGGCACTCGCGACGTGCGAAGCAGAAGCAGACGAGGTGGTGTGCGCAACGAACGCAGGGTGGCCCGGCGGAGGCGCGTCCAACGCGTGGTTATATATCCGACCGAATTGGGGGACGGCGAACGCTAGGCGCAGGAGAGTCAGTGCTCACGCGACGTGGCGGGGTGGAGAGAACGTACCTGTGGTGAACCACAGAGCAAGGATGAAGAGCATCACGGAGTGAAAGGAACGCATCTTGGGCGCACGTAGGAAGGGGTTATATGGGGAGTGAGTGAAAGGGAGTGGCGAGAGGCCGGCTCAAAGGGTTCAACCGCGATGGGACGAGGGGGCGACGTACGAAAAGTCTAAGGACGCATCAAAAAGTCTAGCACCCGTTATATACGCACATGGCATGAGACGCTATCCCATATCGGACGAAGCACGCCTTGTAATTTCAAGGCGACCGAGCTGCGAACGCAACTCGCAGACAAAGCCATGCCCAAATAAGGAATACAAGCAGGCGTTTCGGCACTTGGACCGATTTTGGTAGCTCGTTTGTTGAAACACGTATATTGCACAACGTACGATAAGAAAAGCGACACACGACGACGACGACCAACTCAATCCACGTCCTCCATGGGATCCGATATCGGCTGCAACGCGGGAGCGGGTAGCACAGACGACGACGATGCAACCGACGGCGGCCCGCTCTTCCCGGCGGCGCGGCTCGTGCCCACGGCAGCGTTAGCACCGCCTTTCCGGCCCGCTTTCTTCCCTCGAGCAAGCACGAGGTTCCGGTGCTGCTTTTCGCAAAAGTCTCTAAACGCCTCCAACGCGTCCGACACGTGTAGTTTGCTCGGCCTGTCCACTATCCTGTATCCATCCCGTCAGTTTGCACCGCATGGCAAAAACACGTTGCTCACCGTGCCGACATCTCCTCCACCACGTCGCTCCCTTTCAAAAACGGCATGTCGACGACGACGTTCGCATACACCTTGAGCAAGAGCGCTGGTCCGCCCGCGACGGCGACGGCCGTGTCGACCCAGCCCTGCAAGCGCCCCTTGATATTGGGCCGAAACTCCTCGCGCATGTCCTCTGCCTCGGGATCGTCCCCGTCGAGATCAAAGAAGCCGAGCATGTCGCCCTCGTCGTTACCCTGGACGCCCGGGGGGAGTGGTATGCCCATCATGAGCGCGGCGAGGGCCATCGGATGCGTGGTGTCGGCCTGTGGGGTCGCAACGCCCTTGACCCAGCGGGTGATGCGGGTGCGACGGTTGAGCGAGTCGTGAGCGAGCGCGAGGATTTGGGCGAGCTCGGTCTTGTGGACGTCGGCGTCGATGTTGCAAAAGGAGAAGCGGATCGCGGCGCGGAAGACGCGCGCGACGTCGGTGAGCTCTTGCTCGATGATGGCGATGGCATGGGTGCGGTGGAAAAAGTTGCTGGACATGATGAGGACGGCGAATTGGAGTGCAGGGGCATCCTGGGGGCGGAGAAGATGTGTGTGGGTCTTGAGGAGGGTGTCGACGCTGTCGGATCTGTTGTTGAGGGACATGATGCGCAGTGCGGCGGAGAGGTTGTCGGGTGAGTGCCCTGCGACCGACATCAAGAGTGGGTGGAGTTGGCCCTCGAGCTCGTCTTCGTCCTCGGCGATGGCGAGCATGCTAGAATACATTGGACCGGAGGGAGCGACTTTGAAAATGTCGAGGAGGGCGTTGTGAACGATATCACGCAGGTGTGGTTGTTGGTCGGCGATGCGCCATGACCAGTGAGAAGCATGGAAGGAACTCAGGTAAAGCTCGTCGCATAGCGAGGACACGTCATCGGAGACGTAATTCTTGTCGTCGTCGTCGTCGACGATGTCGAGCCATTCCATGTCTGAGAGCTCTTGGTCGTCGTCTGATTCGTCCTGCTCTTCGAAAGGGCTGAGGAGGAATATGGCAAGGGAGAGAGCGAGGGACGTACCAAAGGTACCGCCGCGCAAGAGTTGTTCGAGGGCACGCCAGCTGAGAAGCAGACGGATGTCGTCAATCATGTCAGGGACAAATGTTCGTTGACGTTTTGAGCCCGTGGCAAGAAGTGTCAAGAAGAGGTCGCGCCAGATCCACAAGATGACGCTTTCGAGGTTGTGTGCGCCGTTGAGGGAGAAGGACTTGACGACGTTGCCTGTTGATCTGGTGATCTTGATCGGGATGAACATGGTGGAGTAGGAGCATCTGCAACTGGAGGACAACGTGAGGGCAAGGAGGGGGAGATGAGGTAAAAGACGTGCGGTCCACAACCGTTTCCGATCTGCTCGACAGCATCACAGGCGAACAAAAGACAAGCGTGTGCGACGCGAAAGTTTGTTCTGAATTCGAAAACGACCTTCCAAATGTCGTTTAACCAGTACACCAAAGAATCGATTGCTTCCGAGAGAAGCTGTTCCCTGCGAGACCGTTCCTTGATGATGGCACGCTTGGCGTCACGCGACATCTCGAGCAAGAGGGTGGTGATCTCCTGTTTTTTCGCCTTGAGGTTCAGGTTTGGCATGCGGGCGAGGCGGTGTTGGATGTCTGCGGCGTGGGCGATGACTCGCTTTCGCCTGTGCTTTGAAACGATGTCGAGCAAGGGTAGGAGCTGCTTCTGGACGAGAAGTTGCTGCGCGTCGTGAGGGAGTGCATCGTAGATCTGACTGAACCTTGAACAATAAGCAATTCGGTATTTAACGACGACAAAAGACAAGTAACACCTTTTACTCGACATGGACATTGGCAAAGACAAGAGAGATAGATAACTCACGTGACATGACGCACCTTTGTACGACAACAACAAAAACACGTTGAAATCGTGCGCATTCTTTTTTTCTTCCTTGTCAACGTTCAAAAATGTCCCCGTCTCCACGCGAAAGACAGCGCGCTCTCAAATCCCAGTCTATGCCGATCGTCCCATCCGTCATGCAGGTATTCCAGCGCCCGTCTCCATCTGCCAACCAGCCCAGGACGCCCCCGTCCGCAATCAAGCGGGAGGACGACTACGTCCCTCCACAGCAGCCCCAGCTCAATCCGACCATGGGTTATCCTCGCCCTATCAATAGGATCGCGCCTCCCTTTCTCGCTTCCTTTCATGCCATGGAGGAAAACTGGCACATGACAGATGAGCTCATGGCAGAGATCGAGCGCGCAGACTATGCGCAGACACTCAGCCAGCAGCCCCCCGCACCGGGCACGTCCGGCGTCGCTTACGCTGGCGGCGCCCAGAGCGGCCCAGTCTACGTTCGCGAAGCCCCTTCCCCCCACATGGACTCCCTCCTTGATCGCACCCGTGCACCCGATCACCCGATCAACAAAGAGCGGACACACCGCCAAATTGAGCGCGATCCTCAGCCCAGCGACAGCACACAAGCCAGGACCCGTCCTCTCCCTGTCAGCCCCGGCAACTCCCCCTCCTACTCTCCTCCGGGGCACCCTCAGGCGCGAGGTCCGTCCCCGGATCGCATGTCTCCCCCCTATCACACTCCCCCAGGTTCGTCCGGTGAAAGTGCCACCGCCCCTGATTATGTCTCCCCAAAGCGTGACTCCTTCTCCGGCTCACACGCACCCCGGATCCCGACCCCCCCAACCGCCCGTAAATCCTCTGGCGGCAGCAACGCGGACAATACCCGCGCCACCCCTCCCGCGGCTAGCAAACTTGCTAGCCAAACACCTCCCATCCAGGCGATGAAAACACGCACGCCTGACAAGTCTCTTCCCGTACAGGAGGAGCTAGATGACGACGTCGTCGCGTCGTTGAAGAGTCATCCAAGCCATCTCCAGTATGATCACGGTGGGAATCCCCCTCGCGATGACGACGATGACACTTTGATCGATACCGAGACTGGTTATATGCGCCCTGCGAACGACAACGATCGCGATGGCGATTCGGCAGGTTACACACCCCGTTCCCCAAGCGTCACCCTCCCAGACGCTTACCCCCCTAGACACTATGTCGCCGCCAACAATCGTCTCTCGTCTCTCACCAGACACCATCGTAACGGTTCCACAGATCAGCTCGGCCTCCGCAGCTTTGACGCTGTCGTCAGCACGAAGCCGAATGACAACCGTGAGTCCCCATGCTTTTTGTAGACCTAGACGCTCAACCACCATCAGAAGACACTGTCAGACGTCGTTCCTCCAACGACGATAGAACTAATCGTGCTGCCGAGCAGCCCCAGTCCCACAGTCCTCAACATCAACATCCCCGCCCACATCCCCTCCAGACGCAAGCACTCCCTGAAGACCGCTATTACGACGATGCCGCCGCAGCATACCTCCAGACCTACTTTCACTCTATTCGCCCCAACGCCCCCATCCCTCCTACACCCCACAGCCAGACTGCTGCACCATCCCCATCCCCGTTCGTGTCCAGTATCCAACCCAGTCCCGCCCCTCCCGTTGGTTCACCCTATCCCTATCCCTTTAACCACGTCCGTCGCAACCCCTACCCCGTGCATGCCGTGCCCACCGCCCCGTCCACCACCTACGATCCGAACGTCATCGAAGAGCAACTCGCACTTCAGATGCAAATGTATGCGCTCAACAACAACGCCCCCATGAGCGACTCCACCTTTTCGCCCTCCTCCACCCCGTTCCCAGGGGGTGGCGGGGCCGCGTACAATCCCTGGGCGTTCCTGCAAGCCTCGCGCGCCTTTGGGGGCCGCCGATTCGACTCGATGAGCTTGCAGTCCTCGCCGAGCCATCAGCCCGTCAGTCTCCCCTTTCCGGACAGTCGCGGAAGGGGCGGTCCGAAGCGCCGCGAAAAGTCGTCCAATTTGAAGACGCCTGCGGGGACGGGGACGGTGAGACAAAAGGCGGTGAAGCCACCGCCGCGCGTGGAGAGCACGCAGCCGCGGGATACGAGCCCGGAGCCGTATTCGTCGGGCGAGGAGACGGCTGGGGAAGGGTACCCAGTGCACGAGGAGCCTGCGTGGGTGAATGGGGATGGAGACCACCACGGCAACGATGACGACGACGATGCGGCGTGGGTCGACGAAGAAGGGGACAGGGACGAATTGTTGGATCTCGAATACCATCCTTCGTTTATACCCAACATGGACAAGCGACGACGCAAGTGGGAGGCGCGTTGGGAGGCCCTGCAGCAGGCGGTGAGCGCCTTTTTTTTTTTTCCCCCGTTGTCGTGGGGGTTGCTGACGCGCCTGTACTCGATAGTTCCACGCGTTGGACTGCGAGACGGACGCGACGATGATTCTCCTCGCGGCGCCGTCCCATGCGACGACGTTGCACGCGGTGACGTCGCGTGCTGTACGGCGCGACCGGCTGATCCAGTCTCCGGCAATGGCACAGATCCGCACGGCATTCAAAGGGATCGCAGCACGACGGACCGCCACGCGGTCGCGTACAGCGACGGCCTCGCTCCTCGCACGACTGCGGCGCGTCACGGGTGGTTCAGTCAACGGTGACAATCCCGACGAGAACGAGGACGACGCGACGCGCGCAGGCGAGCTCGAGCGTGCGCTCGCAACGGCGTTGGGGAGTCTCGAGACGCTGCGGGTGATGTATGGGCAGCGGGTGACGAGGTGGGAGGAGGAGATGGGGAGGATTTCGGAGGAGCGGGGGAGGGTGGAGTTATTGTTGAGGCAGACGCTCGGGGTGAGTTTGGACGGTGCGATTTGAGGGGTTATGCTTCAATATGCTATGTTTTTTTTTTATGCTATACGTACCATGCATTTTCTTTTTTTTTGGGGTCGATACAGTATATAGAGCCGGAGCGGACCTCTCACATACACTCTGAATCTACAATCGAGGTGCAATGGATCTGAGCGAAGAAACCCTCCCTACGGCCGTCCGTCGTGGCTGTCTACTTTTATTCGGACGATGGCGAGTTGAAAAGCAGACCGTCTGATGGATGGAACCTTGTTGAATTCATAGGACATGGTTGCCAGTCCCCCCCTGGCACCAGGCAGAGTTACCACACGAATTCGGAAACAAACACAGACGAACGTGCAGGGATGGGTCAGAATCTACAATATACATACATACCTGCGTACATGTCAGATATCAGGTGTCACGGTGTCACAGATCAGATCGCGGGGGAGTTGTGCTGGGTCCGCGATGCGATCGGACAAAGGGCAGCTGGGTTCCCCAGCAAGATGTATTGGAACTTCTCGGCGGACCGAAGAGACCGAGCGATGAGAGGTTCTGGGAACCTGTACGACGACGATGACGTTCCGTTTTCATACTTACTTTCGTCCGAATACACAGTACTCACCGGAGGTCCGTTGGATGCCCTGTCCTCGATGGGGTAAACCCGAAGAAGGCTAGCACCTCCGAGTCGTGGTCCATGGTGAGTAGCCCTCAACGTGTCAAGACACGTTTCTGGTTCTGGACGGGAAAACCAGTCTATCAGGTGGTCGTCAATCGTGTACACTAGAGCGTCAAAGACGTGGAGAATGGCACAAGCTTGGCGAGCCGAACGAAAAAATGTTGGTGGATTACTCCGACGCCTGTGGTAGAGGAATACCAGCCGACAGCGTATTGACTCACGAGCGTGCTGCCACGCAATGCGCGTAGATAGCACGATGGCAGCCATAGAACGGTTTGCAGAGTGTCGGGACTCAGAACAACCTGTCTCGACGGACCCCAGACACCTGGGATTCAACCGCTCTCCGAGCTCTGTCCACTATGCAATAAATTTTGCTCAGACTATGAGTTACAGCGAGCGGTCACCCATCCCGATGCGTTCCATAGGGCAATCATCACAAGCTTTGATTATGTCAAGATTAATCCGTATCCTAACTGACACTAAAATGCTCTCTACAGATGGTCCACTGCTGTAGCGAGTTCGCATTTATGTTAATTTCTACTGTGAGTGGAGCCATTAATTTAACGTACCTTTGGCCTGCAGGCATGGTCATCAAAGGACTTGCAGGTCGGTGTCTGGTTTCAGTGTGTTGGTTCCCGGTTCTGTCAAATCGGCAAATGCACCTGAAAACAAATCAGACATTGTCTCATTAGTCAAGTCACCTGCACAATACCTTCGTCCATAGGTATCGCAAGGGCAGTCGCAAGACAGCCAAGAAGAATAATGTACGTGTGGAGTGCGAACTTCATATCGGTGGGTTTTCTGAGCTACCAGGTGAACGCTCCCATCCCTTTTATATGATTAGTGGGATTTGAAACAGGTGATTCTGCTTGCCAGCGCATCCTGTAAACCAGGCGGTGTCAAGGCTATGGCAATTTATCCCGCAGCCCGCTGAAACAACCCTTCACAGGTCCCTTTCGAATCCGCCACCAAGCTTTCGTGGCATCTGAGCAAGTCACGGTATCACCGCTCGACGCCATCTTTCAGCATATATTGTCCTTGTGAGTTTCTACTGGCTATGGATCAAGTATCACTGGTACTAAAATAGCACACTATTGACTGAACGTCCTCCACTGTCGCTGTTTTCAACACGATGTGATGGTCATTATCCAGTACCACCTGATCGGGATAATCTTATCCGTTAAATTCAACCCTATGACGAAACGCTGGTTTTCCATCACGGTACCTCTGACATAACGGTGTGATGCGACATATTCTCTGTCAACCAGAATGCTGACTGACATCGTTTAGAAGAGTAAAAATGGGCAACAGTGCCGTTATGTTTTGTCACCACTACTGTACAGCTTGGTGCTCGGCAAGACCTTCACTGAATCTATTATGGAACAGAAAATTTATCGCGTCTGATCCTGTACCAGATTCCCACTGAATATTACACGGCCTTTCACAACACCCCGTGCTCCGCCATCCGTCTCCGATGGTTTTCTTGATTTTTCTCCACCTCTTTATATATTTCCATCCAATCGTTGCACTGCTGTATACCGAGATAGGAATGCGGCTTTTCCGAATCGCTGCTTTGGACGAATCCGGTGAGCATCGTGTTGCTTCTACAGAAGATCATCTGCCGAATATAGTTCAAGCAGTGGTGGACGAGCTGCGGTGAGGCGTTTCCGTCTGTTGCTTGCATGATTCCTTGGCGGATGACGTTCAAGCACCGGAGTTCGTGAAACATGGATATGCTGAAAACCCGGTGTTCGTCTCCGAGGTAGATGAGACCGTCGTTGGGCGCCAGGGACGACCACTCGTCGTCGCTGACGTGCGTGTTCATTCCAAAGCGCACGCTGTCTTCGATGGCCTGACGCACTGGCGCAACCGAGTGTTCAGGCCAAAGTGCAGGAGAATCTGCAAGCACGCCCGTTGTAGTATCAGGTTTTGGGTTGCAGGTACGACTTACCAGATGGAAATGCTCCTGATGTTCTTGGAATATTGGCTTGCATGTATTTCCACAGCTGGAACGTCATGGTGACTTTGCACAGGAGAGCCAGTGTGAGAAGCACGAATCTGTAGTAAATGGCTGTGTGCTTTCCGCATGGCCTGCGTGGCGGTCGCATAGTGAAGCCGAGTCAGGTTGACAGCCAGAGGGATGGATACTGTCGCTTCATAGGTTCATCAGCGCAGTGAAATACTCGGACTCGTGGCTATGCTCTATTGCATCCTAAACTAGATCTACATTCTGACTCCGAGTCCGTACTGCTTGAAGCCCCATACCTTGATGGCACTGCCATCTTCCGGATTACGCATGTACATTGACCCGACCTCTTCAAAGCGCAGAGACTTGTAGAACCGGACCTGCTGACGTGAAACTCAGCTCATGCGGATATCTTTCCTTGGTCAGAGTTGAAACGTACGTTCTTCTCGGAGTCGGTACACAGCCCAACCGCTTCGTTGGTAGCAGCCTGTGTGAACCGTCGGACAAAGTAGCACAGATCTAGATGAATCATCCTGCCTTTTCCAGTACCCTTTCAAGCAAAGAAGTTGCAACGCCTTTCGCCTGGTACTCCGGGAGTACCGCAACGTTATTTAACCACCAACTCCCCGCATGAGACTGTTTTCATGGTGAACACGAAGAACCAGAATTACAGAATTCTGGCGATATACCTCGGGTCCATAGTGTTCCTTCATAAACACTGCCACCTGTTCTCGATACTACAAATTCAAGCGTCAGTGCCTCAAACTCAAACACGGGAAGGGTGAATTTGCCTCTTTTAACCACCAATCTTTTGCGCGCTGATCCAGTTGATCGAAGAAGGTATTGAATCCAGTGACCCGCCTTAGCTCGTCCCTAAAAACTAACAAGTTAGACACGTAAACGGTCTAAAGCGAAACAAACGGACGGACGTATCCCACAGTTGTTTTCCCGGCGGGAACCAAAGTGCAGTACCGACAATCTTTTGGGTGCCCGTGTCTCTTGCGATGTAACACTCGCCGTCAACCATACAGCAGTGCGTCATGGCGCGAAACAGGTCAAAAATAAGCTCCAGCTTCCCGCCTGTGAGCAAACCGGCAGCCGGTGCTGTAAGCGTGTCGTTGGATTGTATCGAGAACAGGACGAGTGTGTCTATGGCTCACACACTGCATGGCGATATGCGCGGTCCGAGATCGACGCGACATCATCCAGTTCTTGGTCTACGTGAGGTTAGCATCCAGAAGACTACCAGCGTTCTCAAGAAAGTGAGAGACGGACCTGAAAGGTTGGCGACGAGCAAGATTTCGAACTTGGGACCTTGCATGGCAGAGGTTGGTGGAAAGCTGTAGGTTACCACCAAAAAAAATTCTTATGGGGCGTAGTTCGGGCCACTGATCATCAATTGTTGGCCCGGGTTCATTTCACCGCTTTGACTGCGGGTACACAGCAGGGAGAAACACGTGTACTCCGACTTTTGGTCGATACCCCACCAGAGAAGCTGTGGAACAAACGGGTAAATGTTATTTTCGGTCACACTCATTAAACTGCAGTACCACTGTTTAGCATTCGGTTCATATGTCACGTCGGTTGCATTGCCAAATACACAATCTGAATCACTAACTTGTAAGAACCTTAAAGGATCAGATGGTCTGATACTGATACACAAAGAGACCTAGAAGGGATTATAATTAGGAACGACTCCGGGAATAATGCCAGCGAAGACCATGGGGCCACAGCTTACCTGATTCATCGTAAGTTGTCCGGACCAGATCAAGGTGGCAGTCCGGATGAGAGCACGCCAAGAAAAATGTGTGATAGGAGAGAGTGCGGCACGGAAACGTCAGGGTCTGAACAACAGTTCCCTCCGAGAGCGTCAACTGTGTCAATAGTGTTTTCGTCGTCGGGAGTGAAGCGTATGAAACAGTTTGTAAGCTGAGTTGCTCTCGGATTGGCAAGGTATACACGTCAAGCGTGAATGTCGGCGGGGACATAACTTGACCATCGGTCTCGTTGAGGGACGGAACACCGACCGCCAGAGCACATGATTCCATCCCAAAATCGGTCACTCTGAATTGTGCGACGGTCGAAATCTTTCCATGAGGACATGGTTCAGTGCAATGTGTAGAAGAAGCAGTGAAAACGCACCTCTGGCGTAATTAGGATTCGCCTTTCCACGAGCGGTATTGGCCCAAACCGTCGCTCAAAGAACCCTGTATGGTACGTTGGAAAAACTCTATTGGGCTCGGTAAGGGACACTTGTACAAAAGAATGTGCATGGTTGACGATTGGTCCGAGCCGTGAAGCGGTGATGTTCCCTTTCGAATATAGGACATCCAGGGTATTGTATGAGCTACGCAGTTCCATGGGTGTCCCGAGAGAGGTCAAGGCTGTATGCGACTGAACGCTCAAGTAAAGAAGCACCAGTAAATCCACAACGGTGCAGACTATTACAGTCACAGTCGCCAAGTTTGTGAAGCCAGAAGTGAGATGGAGCCACCGTTCGTTTTGATCTGCACACATCATATAATAAGCAACATCCGTAGTGGTGTAACGGAGGAAATTTACCTGGATTGCATTTGATGTTGACCGTTTCTTCTGAAGACGACGGAGAATCGTGCTCTTCCAACGGGAGATACCCTCTTCGCGCGTTGAACATAGTTAGCGGTGTCTGGAACCTGCGTTTCTACACTGATAAGTTGCCAATGAAAATTTGACAAAAATAAAGGATCTGGGGTCAGGCGCGAGATGACGACTTGCCTTCTTGGCTCTTGCAACTTCCGAGGCAGTTCAAGCAGTTCGTGAGAAAGAAATGGTTATTTGAAGAACTGTTTCTGCGTCGAACGCAAGTATTTTGGCATTGCTGTAGTATCCCTGTCTCAACTGCCGTGAGTATCTTGGCAGAACAAGATGAATCGTGTGTCTGCCTTATGTAAGTCACCCTGCGCTTCTCTCCACTGTGCACGATCAGGAATCTAGTGTCACATAGCCCAGCGCCGCTGCGGTGACGTCCAGCATACTGATTGCCGAAACACGGACACAAGAAATTGCACATTGGTTCGCAAAGCTTCCCTCAAGGTGTCAATTCCAAGCGATTTAGCGAGAACTGCGCCATGGTGTCCGAGTCAGAAGTTTACCGGTAACTGCACTGCATAAAAACATACTAACTCCCTAGGAGGACACATAGCAATTACTCGAAAGAGACTGGAGTACCTGCATCTTTCCAGTTCCTCCACTCGTACGTCACTTTATCATATACCGCACTCCAATCCTTGCAGGTATGAATCCCCAAACTTCTGTCATTGGTGACGTTACGGGTCGCAAAGTCCCCCACTTCCAGCGTCCTGTCCGCTTGACATAGGCTCAACTGTCGAAGGTAATTGAGACAATGCTGCGTATGAGCGAGCATTCCCGCGTCCGCAGCAGACCGAGGATCTCTTAACAACATCTCGAATCGTCGCAAGCAGTGCACCTCGTGGAACAACGATAGATAGAAGAGTCGGCCGTCTGGACCAAGTCGCACAGACCCTTCCCCGGGTGGTGACGTCGATGCCCACTCTGCTGGGGCTTCCGCTTCGGCGAAGGAAAATCGTACACTTTCTTCTACCGACATCTGCACGTAACCCGGATCGTAGTTTGGCAGTCGAGGTGGAAAATCATCGTCGACATAGGCTGCAGATGACGGAGTTAGTCGTGCCGGCATATCCACACAAGAAAAAGCAGTGGTGAGACTTACTGTAATCGTCCTGAGGATGTGTTTGGGCGAGATGGAATGATGATAAACCACTACTGACATGTCGGAATCGAACAAATCGCAGCAGGGTACATGTGAAGATGACAGAAGAAATGGTGAAGAGAATCAAAAGCAATGTCGTTCCGACTGTATGAGAAATAATCCTGCTAGCGGTCATGTTCAAATCGCATTGTAGCATATACGGCCTATATCATCGTGGATATAAGTAGCGAGTGCCAACGATGGGCTGCTGGACCAAACTGACGGTCAGGAGAGGAAGTCCATATGAATCCTGTACGGGCATCATTTCCCGCCACAATGCAGTGCCTCCAATTGATATCCGTCTTCTGACCACCACATCCAATGCCAGCTGCCAAGATTTACTCCAAGTGGCAAGACCCTCCAATTAATAATGCCACCAATGGCTGCCTAAATTTACACTGGCTGGCACGAAACCCATGTTATAAGAGTCACGATTGATGATATCCAGGCCCTCACCCTGGCCCGACACTCTCATACCTGTGACGGACCATCCCTTCCAAAATGACGTCCGGAGAAATTACTTTCGAACGTTCGATGTTCATCGGGATCATTTTCACCACCATCCTGTACGGTAAGCAACTCCGTCCGCCTGAATTTCCCACTGTCAATTGACTGCCCTGTGCAGGAGTCGACCTCACCCTCTGCTTTCTTTCTTGTCGGCTATTCCTTTTCAAACAACCCCAGATGAGGGGGAGAACATTATACATGGCATATTCTTCCATCATGTTCTTCTTATTGACCATATCTGTGGCGACCAATTATGCACTCGGTGATCTAATGTGGATCGACGATAGAGACATCCCTGGTGGGCCACCTGCGTACTATGCGAACAATATCTCCGCATGGTACAACACCCTGGGGACTGTGGCCGATGTGACTGCAAACGCAATGGCGGATGGTTTTCTGGAAAGTATCAAATTTGTAACCAGTATTGACAAAAACTGACCTTTGATCTCCTTATAGTTATATCGATGCTACGCTTTTTGGAGCGATCACCGCTGGGTTGTCATCTTTCCCGCATTGCTATGGATAGGCTCCATTTGTAAGTTATCAAGCGGCACGTTATGCCCGACTCATTTCGGTGATGATTAGCCATGTCCATCTTGATGACGATCGAGAGTGCAATGCCTGGTGCCAACATCTTTCGAGGACTGCCCACGAACTTTTCCATTCCCTGGCTTGCCTTGACCGTCAGCTTCAACATCATAGTCACGATGATGATCATATGGCGGCTGCTGACCATCTATTGGTCCGTCCGAAAGGCTCTAACATCCTCGTTCTCAGCTTTGTACATCGACCTTTCTGCAAATCTTGTCGAGTCCGCACTCCCATTCTCCGCGCTCGGCCTTGGGTACTTGATTTCGCAGGTCTTGAATAGTAATGTCGTTATCGCCTTTTCATTTACCTGGGGAACATTTACCGTGCGTTTTGCTCGAGCCTATCGTATGCGAGTAGTCGATGACGTCCTTCCAGGTCCTCGCACCCCAATTCATCATTTACAGAATAGCACAAGGTATAGCCTGGTCAAAGGATACGACGTTCGCGACAACGAGCTTGCGCTTTGCAACAATGAGCATGAATGACCAAGAGAAAAGCACGGGGAAGTCCTCTGGAGTGGAGGACGCAACGTTCGGCGGCCCCTCCAATGTGGACCTGTCATCATATAAGGATATGAGCGTGTAGGACTCAACGAGAGGGTGATGAGGGCGACGAAGATTTGCAATTACAATACCTTGGGCATAGCTGAGCGAGCTGAATTTGGCGAAGAGGGAAACGCCGACTACAGTGACCAGTTTACTATGGATGGTCAAGGGTGGAATGGAAGGAAGGCTTCTCAACAAACCGAGAGACATTTCTTGCTGTTGAGCTGTTCTCGTGCAGGAACCATGAACTAATCTCGAATAGCATACGTGTCGAACTGCGTACTCACATCACACACTCTAGTTCCTAAACGCTATCTCTAACCTTGCCAAATCAAGTTCTCGTCAACTAGATACCCCTTGGCTGTAAATTCCACACCTTCCATTGCGAGTATTTCTATCTTTTTCTGGCACTTCTGCCCAGACACGTCACGCTTTCGCGACGACGCTGTGCCCCATTCGCCAAAAAATCCACCAATGTAGAGATTCGATGCAATGACCCTATGACAGGGCACGAACGGCACGAATGGGTTGCGTCGCAACGCAGAGCCAACTAGTGTCAAAAGCGTAAGAAAACGACATGTACGCGGTTCACGGAACGCACCTGAGCGAGGTGAACCCTTTCTAAGCGCGTTGCAAAGGGCGCCATAGGTGGTGACATGTCCGCGCGGGATAGTTCGTGCAAAATCGTAGACTGCCCATTGGTGTTCTGTCACTCGCTGCTCCGAGTCGAACGTCGCTGGATAGTGAGGAGGCGGCACAAAACTTGAAAGGGAAAGTGAACTTGCCTTGCCATCGCGAGTCCGGAATGCAACACGAGTCGTTTCATCCAACGGGTATTCGACCATGTCGTCGAAGCAAGACAGTCGTTTTGCACGTGATCGGTAATGATCGTACTCAACATCATGTCTGTCCGTCCCGAAGTTCTCCTGGCCACGGCACGAATCCAAGAAACACTTTTCGTTCTTCCTCGAATTTTTGGTCCAAGGAAGGTGTGAACCCAGTGGTTTTTGGATGGTATCAAGAAAGAGGTGGTACGTCCATCCCACCCAAACCCGTATTTTATACCCAACTTCATTTGATTCCCAGCATAAACTTCCCGATTCGCTCGGAAGCCCCACTTCTCCACACCCAAAGTTATTGGGGAGTCTTTGCCGCGTTATGCGCAACTTTTATACCCAAGGCATGGACCTTCACACGCTTGATTTCACTGGGTTCGGTGGGACGACGACCTTGTGGCTACTGGTGACAAATGGATCGACATCTCACCGAATAAGCTCCCTGAGTTGATACTAGCGGAGGACATTTGGTGGCAACATCCGCCACTGCCAGGTATGTCGTTCGATCATTTCCAATGGTCGACTCCAGCTTCATCTTGTATGCACAGCGTTTTTGATTCGCTCGCAATGTTCCTATTTCTCACGTCCCCTTGCGGCGATAGAACCACGGACCAGTCAGGCACCCAACAGGTCATCGGTCCAGGATGATGCATCCCCTGGCGCACTAGTCAAGAAAAGAAGACACCTCCCTGTAGAGGAACGATCGTGCCTCCACGCTATAAGAGGACCCGACTTCGTAGCCATCCGAGTGATACCAAGAATGGGTCATACACAATGTCGAGATTTGAAGAGCATGATAACGACGTTCACCGTGACCCAGGCCAGGTCCGTTGGGTAAGTAGCATTATATGATGGCCGTTGGTAGACAAATGCTGATTCCCTGTATGTTGATTGCAAGACGCGCGGCATGTCGTCCCTAAGTCGTTCATCCGATGTGGGTCATGGTTTCCCATACGTAGTGTTTTGTTCTGACGAATGACGCGGCTGGATAAAATAGGCTGAAACATGTCTAATGCAACTCAACTCCCTGGCGCAACATCTCACAGACCTAGAGAGGGAGACTGATCTTGCCAAGGAGGAGCGGGAGTGGCTAATGATCAAGATCACTAGGCTGGAGATGGAAATCAGTAAGTTGAGAGCAACCCAGCCATTTTGATTTTTCCTGTTTCTTTGACAATTTTTGGGGTACGTGGGGTAATCGTTTGCCATCCCGACCAAAAGATCACATTGTAATTGCACTGTAATGAGCAGGAACTTCAGAATAGCCTCTGCATCTACAAATCGGCGAGTTCAAGGGTTGGGCGTGTACAAGCGACTCGGATGTGCTGTATGCGCGAGATGCTGCAATCCTCATCGTGTCTTCAAGCTACTCGCGTTCCTTGTGGTATGGTCCTTGACGACGAGCGCATGTAAGGACACGTAGGTATCAAGTGAAGTAATACGATGTTCCTCTACAGTAAATTACTCCCGCGAGGCCACGCGTTACAAAATTAGAGGACTACATGGTCCAAGCAATTACGCGATCAAAATTGCTCATAGTTCCCGCCCATGTCGATGATCACCGGTGATCACCTTTAAAGCGGGTTTTGCAGGCATGTCAATGATTGGAGCGTAGGTTCACCATCACCAAACGTACCTCTTGCAGACAAACATGGTCATCAAAGTATCATAATGTCGTCGGCTGGACTCAACGTGATGTCTCTCGGTTCTGTTAGCTCAGCGAATGCACCTAAAACGAGTTGTAAGAGGTAAGCCTGAAAATCTCGAGACGGATTGCAATACCTGTTTCCGAGTCCACCGCGGGGGGAGAGAGCGAAGGCCGTTGCCAAGCAAGCAACAAGAACAAGGTACGCAGGGAATGGCAACTTCATGTTGAATGCGCTGTGTTACGCGTTCTCGCATCTTAAGGCTTTTATACAGAAGGCACGTCACCATTCGTCAGCATCAAGATCCTATACCCCAGACGGTGTCGAGGCCATGAACATCAAACCCCGATGGCGTCACTTTCGATCAAATCATCTTCGCCAAATCTTGGTGGCGCTATTAGGATGGGTATCAATCACCAGGTCGTACGGCGCTCACTTTCTATTCATTTTTTCTTGTAAGCGACCAGTTTGCCATAAGGCTGCGCTGTTACCCGAGACGAGTCGCTCGTGCAAATTGTAGCAGCACGGGGGCAAGTGGCCAACTCGGGACTCAAATGATGAATCGATGACTCACTGGCGTGTATATGCACGTCGTTCGACATTGTTTTCTGGTGCATCGAGAAGCAGTTGAATCCTGGGCTACGATGTACACCAGAAGACATCTTCCCCTCTATAGAGATGACCTACCTGTTGGTCAGCATGGCGTGTCGATCACAGACTCACGCTCGTCAACAAGCGTCTGAAATAAAGTCATGCGTTGGCTGACCCGGACACGCGACGAGAGTGAAGACGAAGGTTGGGTCAGAAGAGTGTGTAGTATCATTTGCGCACGGAGGCCATATACATACCCATATTACCGGAATGCGTAATGTATGTTCTTCGTCCCCTTGTTCATCGGCCCGTTGTCGTCGAGCGAGGAACTGCCCAAGCCATGTGCCAATGGTGGGTACTCTTTGACCATTACAGTGACGGTCACAATTTGGAATAGTCCACGATAAAGGTACAATAAATCAGTGTCCGCCAGGGTTACGATTCAGTTTGTTTGAGAATAGAAAAAAATGGAACAAGGTCGACAAAGTTGGGTTGGAAGGCGCGAGCGGCATTTCCCGAGTCCACACTAGCAATTGACACTATCCCATTTCTACCGATTTTGTAGAAGCTCGCCGTATAACGTTCTTGATGGTAGTATTGGGTTTCTGTAAGTATTTAAGCTTATGTACCGTGTCCTACGCTGGACTGACTTGTAGCCTGTGTTGGAGATCCAGACCTACGTTACTGTAGATATCCATTTACCATTGTTTTGCTACATTTCCTTTTACGGACATCGCGTATACTCGACGCGTCCGTTCGTTTCTCGTACCACTCGACTGGAGGTAAGCTATTACCCCACTTCTCACATTCATCCTTACTTACCTAGTACAGTATTTACCCTCTGTCTAGGTACAGTCTCAGTCTCGTACCACTCGACTGGAGTATTTACCCTCTGTCTAGTCCGGGTTCCAATAGCCTGAACTTCGTAACAGGCGGACCATATCAAACGTATCCTAGCACTCAGTTATTCCGAATCTGCCCTATGATAGTTTCCTTGGCAGACGTCCAACTTGTTGACGGCAGTCAGGGCTATCATCAAAGCACGTATGATATATCCCTTTCTGGCAAGGTGTTTATTCCGGCTCTGCTAGCTCGGCGGATACCCCAGAAAAGGAGTGGAGGACGGTTCCGCCATTCAAGCAACGTATCGTAAGACCTGTCTCTTCACGGGTAAGCGAAGGCAGTTGTAAGAGAGAAAGGAAGAACGATGCGCTCAAAAAGTGTGAACGGCATCTCGGTGGGTGGTCCGAGCTTCTATGTCCTCTATATGTCGTTCTACACATATGACAATCCGTGGGTTTCGAGCAGTCACCAGGTCCCATGATTGCCACACAGACACTTGAGGGCTATGACCATGACGCAGACGGCTGATGGTGGAACTCGGGCCCGCCTACCATCGAGTGCAATCTATCAGTGCCACATAATTTGTGTTTCGGCTCGCTGCCTACAGTTGACTGATCTTTTATGGGCCGGACTCGCACGCATACCTGAGTCCCCTTCACTGACCGTGGTTTGGACAAATTTGTGTGATCGTCGTTTCCTTGTACGTCTCGCGGCGCCGATTCAATTCCCTGTGCAGATCCTCATAAATCCCCACCTCGAGCTTTTTGCACTTTGCATCTTGACCTCATCCCCATCCGTGAACTTACCCCTTCCTTCCGCCACAACGACTACCGAGAAGCCATAGATAACGATCGCGTTGTTGCAGGTTCGTACTTTATAGACGTTAATCCCGGGAGCATGCTAGTTGATAACCTCTCCCCAAAGCTCTCGAGAACGCCTGGCGTACTCTCTATATGGGCGACGCTCATAAATTTTTTCTAGCGAGGATCAATGAGCCAGAGATTGGTGCATTCAGCATGAATTGCATCGAGGTTGTCCAGAGTTCCGGAATAGGAAAATCGCGGATGGTCCACGAGGTCGCCAACCTAGTTTTGACCATTCCCATCAACATCCGAGCCTTGGAAGGGAACGCATGTCATTGTTTCCTGGTCTTCCAGTTTACACTCGCTGCACCTAGTGGGCCAGGCGTACCCGCCAACCGACAAAGCGTTACGTCGCTACTTGGTGGATGAATCACCGGAAATCGAAGAAGAATGCCGTTGGCGTTATGTTCTGTTCTTCGGCCACCTCTTTCTCCGTGTAGTCGAAGAACTCAAGGGGCTATCCATCGAAGCAGGTACCAGAATATCTCAGTTCGAGCTGGCGAGCAAGTGGCGGGAGTACTTGAACGATAAGGCAACCCGACGAAGAATATATGCTCAAGTAATTTTCCTGTGCAAGGTACGTTGGTTTTATACAAACCCGAGATCAAGATTCACATCACCTCTCCGTTCAGGACCTTCGCTGTGACTTGGAAAGCGCAGAATTCAACATGTTTAGGGGGCTCTCCGAGCTATTCGAGAAAATAGATAACATCTGCGTAACCGACGACACCCAGAAGATCAAGCTTGTGGTATACTTTGATGAGGCTCAGGAACTCAAGGTGCCGTTCGAACACAACAACTCGAAGGGTCACACGCGACTCGACGCTCTGTGCGGGGTGTTTCGCCAGCCCCGTGAAAAGCCCGTGTGGTTCCCCCTCATTTCCACGCAGCTTTTGCTACGCCATGAGTCTCGCCAAGTCTGTGGATGTCATTCCAGCACGGGGTCAGAGGAGCAGAACGGGGGAATCTCTTCTCAGGTTCATAATCCGACACCTTACAATTCTTGGACCATCGTACCGCCGCAGTAGTTTCCCGTCCTGGATCTCTAAAGGTGTGCGTGCGGATTCTTTATTTCTTGGAAAAGTAAAGCAAAACGTAGTACATTCGGTGTGTTTTCTTTTTCTGGATAAATGCGCTATTACTTTTGTCGTCGTTTTCTGTGACAGGGTTGTACGATATGCCATCATTCTCTAGTGCATTTTGCACGCGCTTCATGACAAGTCTTACTGCCTACGCCCCATTTAAGTGCGCCACGTAGCAGTGATGTTGGCTAATCTCATGTCCCAGCTACCCTGGCTGATCTACTCCCTTCACCCATGACAAGTGTCATGCTTCGCTGTCATGTTTAGTGGGTGCACATCCAAGAAAGGAACTGACCCGCATATGAGTTACAGTTCATCATATGGTTTGTACGGAATCAAACATTGCCACTGCGGTGGCGGTTTCAATTTTACTGTTGGCGTATCCCGGAATTCGTTTAGAGTTCATCCACATCGCCGCCGTCTGTGCAAAAGGTCACTCCGTTTCATTCCAGCTGACAAGCCTTTCTTACATATGTTCCGTGTCATCACTACCATCCTGTTACTGTCTTGCACAACGATCGTCCTTGCCTCCATAGTATTCAACCCGCGCGAGTACCATATAAATACTACTACCTGCCCTGCGGTCGACAGGGCGCTCAACAAGACCATAGACATTACTATCGGTGAGTACACCTGCATACATGCGCGCCACAGTCTCATCTCTCATAGCGTAGAATACGTCGACATCAACTCCTCTGCGAAAACGACCATCTTGATGGTCCATGGCTGGTCGAGTCTGTGGAGCAGCTGGGGCCGGCAGATTGAACATTTCAAGGCATGCCCATTTCTTGTTATGAGACGTTTCCCGCTTCTGACGTCGTTGTTTCAGAGGGACTACCATCTGGTGGCCATCGACGTGCGCGGGTTTGGGGGGTCCTCGCACCCTCTTGACATCCAGTCGTCGAGCACCATGGCGGACATCGTTGGAGATTTGACGTGCGTCCTCGAGCACGCCGGGGTACGGTCTGCGACGTGCATGGGGTAAGCTCAGCAGACTGTGTGTCGAACTCTTTTGACCTCGTTTGAGCAAAGCCACGATTGGGGTTCTGCCGCGTGCCACGAGGCTGCGAAGAGACGCCCTGATGTGTTCTCTGCCGTGATCGGCGTGACCGTTCCAGTGAGTCCAACCGACGCGTCCACGTCCGAGTGTGCTTGTTCATGTTGTCGTCTCCTAAAGTACATCGCCGCGTCGGACGACACGTTTCCGCCCATCGAGGCCATGGCGGCGAGAGTACCGACGCTTTCGCACCAAGTCTTTTTCGGGCGAAACACGTCGGAAGCGATCGTCGAGCTGGACAAGGATGTCAGGCGCTCGTTGAGAGGCACACTCAGGAGCGTTGCGAGTCCGCCTCCCGCATCGTTTTTGCGCAGCAACGAGACGTACATGGGGGCATGGGATGGCATGCGGGCAAGTTGTTCCTATTTTTTTCCTCGTCAGCGCGTTCATGTCCGACATGCTTACTAGATTCCGCCGATTCCATTCTTTTCCAAGGAAGAGGAAGATTATTTTGTGGAGAGGTTCGCAAAACAAGGGTTTAATCATGGTATGCGGTCTTTTGCTCGACACTGTGTGCATGGCTTGACTTTTTTCTTTTTTTTTGCCTCGGGATTAGCGTTGATATTTTATACCAAGGGCGCAAGTGCCGAGCTCGCTTGTTCTGATCGTCCACACTCAAAAGGATGCCTCTGTGCGTGAAGAACACGTACGGGACGTGGAAATCTGCTCACGACCAGGGTAATTTTACGATTCCCCAGCCCGTGCTGTCCGTCCTCCCTCGCAAGGTACGTGCCGCGTATCATGCGCTTGTTTTCTGAGACGTGAAAGCGACGGCAACATGGATAGGACCCCGTCACAGACTGGGATGCGTTGGTGAAGCATATGAACTTGTCCGAGTACCTGCCACGGTGGACGACCAAGGTGCGTACCTGAGCAGTTGCAGTGCTCGCCAAGGGTTTGATTGGGGCGCCATGCATGCAGACGATGGACGGCGCACACTGGCCTCACATGGAATTCCCGAACGAATTCAACGCGATCGTGGAGGAATGGCTCGTGGGATTGGACACGCAAGGATGATGAAGGAAATGGGGGACGAAATAGATCCCGTGTTGTGACAGACGAACGAAACTTTGAGGGGATAGCTACGGAGGGAATCTATTGCAACGTTATACATACTCCGTCAACAAAATTGAAGTGCAATGCTATCGTCGAGGCCTTTTCGTACGTTGGGGCACGCGTCCATTCTTGTTGATTCAAGTTGAGTCCTGCACGAAATAAATGTCAATCAACGTCAACGTCGTCGCCTTGCTCGTTGTTATCCGAGTCTCGAACTGCATCACAATGCCACCCATAGACCGCCTATGAGTGACATCAGAGCGGAATTCAAACGTGACACTCGGGTTTGTGGGGGAGACGCTTGCCTTTGCTACGTTCAGCCGACAATTGGGGGCATCTGAGCCTGGTTAGTAA
Organism: Boletus semigastroideus; assembly: GCA_038090295.1. Taxonomy (NCBI): domain Eukaryota; kingdom Fungi; phylum Basidiomycota; class Agaricomycetes; order Boletales; family Boletaceae; genus Boletus; species Boletus semigastroideus. The sequence goes on from JBBPMK010000142.1 coordinate 48,711, forward strand.
GGTCGTTTACCTCGCAAAAAACATCGATTCATAGAAAGTACTGCAATGTCAACTTTACTTGATAGTTCGTGAGCGTCAATATACATAGATACTCGCGAGGATTACCTTGAGATTGACATGGAAGCGATGTCAGTAGTGGTCATGAAGAAAGGTTCCAAGTCGTCATCGATACAACGATACAACTGATTTGGAACTCCGACGCTGTTTGATAAGCTTATGCAGGGGTTGTTGGGTGAGAAGGCAGACCCGTTCTCGCTTCAAGTCCACCCACCACCATCCAGCGTTGCCTGCAGCGTTCAACGTCGTCGCGATGTCGGAACCCAAGAAGGAGATCCGTGTCATCAATGTGACCCATCCTCTCCAGCAACAGATCTTTCGCGCGATGAAGACCCCTTCCGAGATCATCAAGGCGAACAAGAGCGCTTTCCAAATGCAGTGTACGACGTGCTACACCGCTCGTCACAAGTTGCAGACGTGTCAAAGGGTAAGCATATTCTCGATTTTCTTTTGGCAAAGATTGATTCGCTTTCCTTCACAGTGCAAAAGCGTGTGGTACTGCTCGAAAGAGTGCCAAAAGAAGGACTGGTACGTCGTTTGCATGGAAACGGTCTCATCTTTCAGAGAACTTACCGCTCACTAGGCCTCGTCACAAGGCTTGGTGCACCTCTTCCGAGCGTCCCAAGGGCGTCAAAAAGCTCGTAGAGAACTTGGTCACCAACGCCACGCTCGTCATCATGCTCCAAGCCTGCGCCGCGCTCGACCTGGACCTTTACAAGGACAAGAAGAAAGACCTCGGGTTCAAGTTCCCGTTCATGGTCCGCGTCAACATCGCCATCGAGCCTTCCAACATCCAATCCTTCATCCAGCTCTTGCTCACCAACGACCCCATCTCCGAGAAAATGGAGGGAATGCTTCAGGTCAACAGGTTTCACTCGTACATCCCCGGGAAGAATGGCTGTGTGCCTCTCACGACCATGCGTGACACGATGTAGCGCGATGAACTGGAGAGATTGAACGCCAACGGTCGTCGTGGTGACCCGCTTGGGCTGATCGAGTTCGTCAACAACGACAGCGACTTTTCGATCACGATGCCGCTGCCCGTGTATGCGGGCTCCATGATGCTGGCAAAGGACAAGGGTCCGTTTGTCTTTTTCTCCGGGCTTACTGGGAGCTTTGAGAGGCCGACGACGGTGGCTACATGCATGGAGTGAGTAGCGTTGGATCTCGTTCGTCTCGTGGTTGTTTCATCATGATCGTGTTTTTACCAGGTTCATCAATACGCATATTCGTTCAGATAAGCAGAACGAGCTCAAGTTACGGGCAGATATGACAGAGGAAGACAAGTTGATCGTCCGGAGTGTTCCGGACAAATCGGGCAAGCGAGATGCGGTCATTTTTTTGCGGCAGAAGATGGCGAGGGAATCGATATATGCTAGGTTGCCCTTGGAACTCTATTGTGAGTGATATCTACTACTGATGGTGATAATTGGCCCTTTGCAGTTCCATTGGGAAGTGGTACATATATGTTTCTGCTATATTGTTTGATTGGTTGGTCCTTCGTGTAATTCCTACTAGATCATGATGCTCTCATTTTTCTCCCTGTCACGTTCTTCGAGATGTAACCGGAGGGATCAATAGTTGGTTACCCGCTACACTTTGTTTACTTACACCACTATAGTAGCTGCTACCATTATATCATGTTCGTTGCTCGTCCTTTTATTTGATTCGACACGAACCCTTTCACTCGTTTACCCATGAGCTATATGATAGAATACGATGCTAGACAGAGGGTAAATACTGTACGTTATCCTACCTTACCTCCAGTCGAGTGGTACGAGACTGGAGGAAAGGCGAACGAACGGACGCGTCAAGTATACGCGATGTCCGTAAAAGGAAATGTAGAAAATAATAGCAAATGGTTATCTACAGTAACGTAGGTCTGGATCTCCTTGAACAAGGCTGACCATCCTTCCCTTCGTCCGCGCGATCCAGCTCCCTACAAACATAAAAACTGTGTACAAACGAGATATCCATGTCTTCGTGCGGCCAGTAGTGTATGCATATACATAGCGCGTACCCTTCCTCCATCGACATCACGGCTTCTGAGTCACGTTCGCGGGGACGGGTGGCTTGGTCCCAACACCGGCAGCGGTCATCGGACCGTTCGTCGCACAGGGCCCATCGTTCTTCCAAACCCCCGCGGAACCTGGCGAGAAAAAAAAGTGTCAGCCGACGCCATCCACACGGTCGTAGGGACATACCACCAGGAACGTCGTCGTGCGTCCAATAGGCCGCGATCCAGAAGTCGCGGCTGAACATTGCAGTATACGTAGACGACTGCAGGGGTGCGACAGACGTACTCGTACGTGGCTTGATCACCGCCGTCGTACTAAATCATATGGAGGGATCGTGAGCACGTTCGTCTCGTAGGATGACGCGACAAAGGGAGAGGCTTACAGCGACACGCGACGACAACGGGGAAACGCCGTCGCATGAACCTGCGCGTGCGATCGTGGTCGAGGTCGCGCTCGTCGCCACCCAGGTGGTTGAGGTGGATGGCGGCGGTACTGTCGCGGACACAGCGCTGCCAGGGCATTCTTCACAGAGACATCATACTGACTGTTGCCTGGCCCCCAGTCAGTTCCTATCCATCGACGCTGTTCACATCCGACAGCAAGACATGGACACACCATAGGCATGGGACATGTCCCACAACATCACCCCACCAAAGGAAGGGAGAATACATGCCCATCGTCTGCTGAATGATGGTGATGATCGTCGAGACGGAGACGTAACCAGACCCTGCAGTGGTGGACGAGGCAGGCGCACCGATGTAAACCTTCACATTGCGATTGGGGTACACTGTCCTGGCATAATTGTCCCTGTTGCAATGATAAGGCCCGTCGCGCCACCGAGCGAGATGGTCACAGCCTTGCCTGCACTCTGGCATGTCTGTATGCCCGGTGCGAGAAAGGAGCAGTTTGGGAGCTGAGTCCCGGGAAAGACGCCGTTGGAACTTGCGCTGCACAACTACGAAGACACAAAGTGTCAACAATTTGACCGATAGAGAAAAAAAAGCACATTGGAACGCACATTGGCGAGGTTGATAGACGAGAGACCACCTGTCGTTTCATTTTGAGATTGGGAAGGCGCGAGGGAGACGTGT
>JBBPMK010000143.1:0-51863 GCA_038090295.1 Boletus semigastroideus
AACCCTGTCAACGATCATACCTTTTCATCAAGATGATCTCGTCTGGCTCCATCCCCCTCATATACTTCCACTTGTGTGCCTCGTTGAACTTGATGCCCAATACCTCTCTCTCTTGAACTGGGTCCAGGAGTCTGATGGGCACTAGGTCCTTATCTACATCGTCGCAAAGCGCGAGCGGCCAATCAAGGGCAGTGTGTGAGATGAGACGCCACAGGTTGATAATCTGAAAACGACGTTGGAGCAGCACCGGGACTTCGGATGCAGGAAAGCGGCAGTGAAGATGGGCAATGGATGAAGCTTCCGTGTGGTCTCCGTGCACAAAAGAGACGGGCTGACGCTTCGTGGGACTCCAATCCACATCTCCAGGCCGAGACGGCGAATTACTAACGTAGATGTGGTTAACAGTGGTAGAGGAATAGAAGACCGCAACCCACCGTGATTAAAGATGACCGCCCTGCTCGCCCCTGTGATCTTCTTGATAATGTCGATACACTCGGGGTAGTACTCTGCTTCGACGTCTCTATCGTCCAGAAAGCGAGTGTGCTTCGAAGCCTGCCTGCCAAACTGAAAAGCAGCACTGTCGAGTTCGTACTTGTCCTCTGACCCGCGGACGTTCACGACATCGACAACGTGGGCACATTGACCCCGGTTATGAAAGGCGTCCGTCTGTGAGGCTGTCGGTATCGACCTGGATATATGGTCGAGAACCGTCGGTATGGAGAAGCATGTAATTGAGATAACCGGTCGTCGCGTAGTTGTCCGCAGCCATGGTTGATGGATATTCTTTCGAATCAGTGTCTCGCTTTGCACTGTATATATACTGCGACTCACCAGAGCTTTAGCGCCACTAAGTTCAGCACACAATGCAGTATTCTCTGCCGGTCTAGCCAAGGGTTTTCGCTTTCCACAAAGTACGACCACGAATAACCGGGCTGGACGCCTTAGTCGCTAGAGAGCAAATGCTTTGTCCGAGTCGAACTGCCTGCGGCGGCATGGAACTTTATATCTATTCAAAACTCGGCGAAGGAACTGATTTGTGCGAATATGCTGGCTGTCGAAAAGAACCACTGAGCGGTCTGAGTGAAACGCAGTGTACCACTGTACCGTTTCAAGTTGCACGGTCGATACTGCTGAACCGTTGGATCCCCGTTACCCGACGCATGTTCAATTGATGACCCGAGTCAGAGTCGCTGTCAGGACGTCGCTCGTCCTCGCCAGTTTCGGTACACCAGCCCGCCACAGCCCGCCTCAGCCCGCCTCGCAGCTCACTCCCCCGGGGTCCGGAGCGCGCGAGCCCGACTGCGGTGCGCACACATATGCAAGGCTTACCACCTGCCCTCGCGGCTCACGTCCTACCCGGCAGGTCGGCTCCCTAGGCAGCCTCAACGTGGACCGAATTTGTTTCATTGGTGCGCGTTGATGTCGTTTGGCTTTTGACAGGCTTTAAAATTTGACTCCGCTCCCCCTGCTATTCCTTGCACGTCCCCTTCTTCCGCACCGCAAATCACCCTCGATGACCCCGACATGCCACCGTACCAGGAGCACCTCCCCCAACCCGATATCGTCCAGAAAGGTTGTGGAGATGCTGTCATGACGATAAAACCGATGCTCGGTTCACCCACGGAAAGGAGCTCTCGCAGAAATGGTGCGCACGACGTGTTATCTCTGCTCGCCTGTGAATGAGTCGTACGCCTTTTCCCAAGGTGTTCAGGCTCACCGCCGTTGTCGGACGTAGCCCGGAGAACAACACTTACGGTGAAACTCAGAGAAGGACCATGTAGGATGACCAAGGCCCTGCTTGCATAGCAATTCAAGAACCGATTCGACCCCGAGCGAGACGGAGAGTCATCGTTCTCTAGCTTGCACTCTAGTCTCGCTGGTCACGAGTTCGTCGTTCAAACTCTCTGGTCGTCTTTGTAGTTACCTCACATCATTCACAGGCCTTTGAACGACCCCATGTGGCTGAAACAGACAACAAAGGCCTCCGCCAACGCGCGAACAATCTCTCCTGACTGCGCGTCATCGCCCTCACACGCCCCTGACAGCTTCACGAAACGCTCCTTACAAAGGCTCGTTGTCCATTCCCACTCCAAATCCCAAGCCTCAATACCGCAGACGAAAGAAAGACGCCGGTGTCACAGAAGACGAAGATCAAGGCGTCACCCCACAACATCCCACATTCTCAGGCGACTCCAAGCCACAAATGTCGTAAATTAGAAGCGAACAGCAATGCCCATCCGTATCCCGAACCCACACAAACATCATCGACCGTTCCAGAAAGCAGCCCGTAAGACCGGTAAGCAGTGCACCGGAGTTATGGCCGGAATGGTGTTGCAGTCGGAAGAACGCGAGTAGGAACGGAAGCGAGAGGTATCAGCGACAACGGTGGTGGCGAGCACGCCAAAGACACACAAACGCAACCCATCGCATACAGAGTATCTACCCGAGGCAGGAAATGTCTACTTGAACAGACCTGGGAACGCAGCCAGTCCCGATGTTCATCCCTGTATATTCACCCCACCTCCCAGCTCGTCGATGGCTCCTGCGCAGAAATCGCAGCAAGATGCAAGGAAGAATAACCCACCGACGCCTCTCGACTCGCTATGGAGCGCCGCCCGCTCAATGATGTGCGAAGATATTGAAGTTGACGCGGATGAAGAGATGGACGTAGTTGGTGACCCACTCCATCAATCCCCGGGACCAAGCGATGCATGACCTGAAGAGCTTGGAAGTCCGGTTTCGAAGCGACGAAAAAAAGATCACGGTGGGTGCCCCCAAGTTGACCGCACTGCATGAATCCACAAATAGCACGACAGACACAAGCAGAACGACCAATACGGATGTTGGAAGGTTTAGGTCGACCTTGGATGTGTTGGCCAACCAAGCTGCCGCGTTTAGTACTCAAAGGGTAGCCTCCTTCATTCTTGCCGCAGACACCCGCGGAAGGCAAGGGAAAAGAGAGAAATGACTCACAGTTTCGAGATTCGACATCGTAATCACGAAAGTCGAAACAAAGAGCCCGAAGTGGACGGTCTCGCTCCGAACACCCCGGTCGGATACGGGTGATAATTCGACTGGATCCACGCGTATAGCACAACCACAGGCTGGCACGCCCGCGTCAGAAGCGCAAGTCGATCCAGGTGGAGGGACGAGCAGTAGTACCTCTCAAATGTTGCATTCGACGGTAGTTCCTGAACGGAATCAGACTAACTACGACGCGGGAAGTCCCAGATTGCGGGATGCATCTGTCCTTGTGGACAATTCAGCAGACGCGACTCCAAATTCAGGTGGAGAATGTAGTATCACCACAGCTGCCACAACCCGAGGTAACATCATCTGGTCGTGAGAACAACGGGAATTCAGGACTTACATCTACTACGCCAGCCGAGGACAAGGAGCTTGCTGTGGTCATTGAGCAGGACGCCACCGAAGCTTTGTACGTCTGGAGCAAAGAGGACGGCCTTCTCGCCCAGGCGCGTTCCTTGCCGCGTCAGCGCAGAATGGTGTTGACGAAGAAACGTACGTAGGCGGTCGCAGAGTGCGGACAAAAATTGGACTTGGTGCAAAAGCATTGCCATCGAGGAGGTACCATTGGCAGTATTTAGACTGACGTCACTGCAGGGAGAATACCCAAAGTATCACTACTTAGGTATAAGTAACTTGGCTACCGGACCATGGGGGTCGATTGATATCTGGTCATCATTTTTTGAACCTCGTTGTCATTGGGATATCGTATCATATTGGAGAGTACATGTGGGGGATCGTCAATCTTGATGATATCGCAGGGCCTCCGAGTGTGGTAGAACACCACGCACAGCATGCAGATATCGTGTCCAAATCCCTAAAAGGGATACATAGCGGAGTGATCACTAAGATCTGTGTTTATGTAACCTTTCTACTGCCATGCCATGCACAATTCCTTGTAGCCCCCATACTCTCTCAGTAAGCAAGTTAATGAAAGGAGGACTGCTCGCCTCTTTATCAAGGCGTTATCTTCGCGTGTGATAACTTACGAAACCGAGACCGTCTTGTATTAAGCCGACCAACGGAAGATGTGTCATTCAGACGACTTACCTCCTCAACGTGTATCACTAATGAAGGTTGACATGCCTTTGTAATCCATTATACATTGAGCCCCGATTTGGTTTATGAACTTGGCTGAAGTAAGTCGACGTTGGTTGATAAAAAGGGAACGCGATGATCACGAATACGCAGATCAAAACTTATCCCATCTAAATCATGGCAGAATCCAAAGTCTGGTTCAGTAAGTCCGTATCTTCATAGATACGACCCGACGTTGACACGCAGCCATCAGTCACAGGTGCTTCATCTGGCTTCGGTCGCATATTGACCGAGTACCTCTTGGAACGAGGGTACAAAGTCGTCGCTACTCTCCGCAAGCCCGAGGTGCTGTCCGATCTCGCTTCCCAGTACCCGTCCACCTGTCTTGTTGTCAAGTTGGACGTCACTCAACACGACGAGATCTCTGCAGCTTTCGCGAAAGCTCAAGAGGTGTTTGGCCGTGTCGACGTCGTCTTTAACAATGCGGGACAGATTATCAACGGGGAGGTAGAATCTGTCAATGACAAGGACGCACGGGCAATGTTTGAAATCAATTTCTGGGGTGCCGCGCAAGTCAGCCGGGAGGCAGTGCGATTCTTTAGAGATGTTAACAAGCCTCAGGGAGGTAGGCTCCTCCAGGTGTCGTCCGGATTGGGAATCACGAGTGCTGCATGTTCAGGGCACTACAGTGCTTCGTACGTTCCCTCTATGATTGAGTGATCTCGCGAGTTCAAAAGTCATATGTCAGGAAATTTGCTCTCGAAGCATTGACAGAAGCACTTGTGAGCGAGTTGGACCCTGCTTGGAATATCAAGGTAAGACCAACGTATATATCTTTCCACGCGAAAATTGAATGTGGATAGGTTACCATCCTCGAGCCTGGACCGTTTCGTACGGGGATGGCTGGAGAGAATCGATACATTGCCCCTCCCCATCCCGCGTACACAAATCCAGAGCTCGTTGGATCAAAATGGCGCGCGGGTTATCAGGGGAGTCTGATGGATGGTGATCCCAAGAAAGCTTGCAAAGCGTTTGAGAAGGTATCCCAACTGGAAGATCCTCCAATTCGGCTTCCTCTACACAGAAAGGTCGTTACTAGGGTGGATATGAAGGGAAGAAGCTTGATAGAAACCGCGGAGAAATACAAAGACTGGTCTGATGATCTTTACTTGTAGCTTGTAGTAGTACGATAAGTCTTATAGAGGAGTGTCACGTGCGCTTCATAGAACGGATATTTCCCACCCCCGTGTCTGTTTCTTATGAGCCAGTGGCATTTAATTTGGGTCCTTGGACTCCGACCACGTACGTCGAACCCGGCTTGAACGTTTGAATACTCAACCTTACTGGTTGAACCAGCCTACACCAGGTCTGGTTTATTTTCCTTTGCCATGCCTTTTCTTGACGAGGATACCCAAGACAATGTCCACGGTCAATAATGGCACCAGTTCAGCATCCACTGACACGCTGATTCGCGCCTTCGCCATGATCATTGTCTCAGAAATCGGTGACAAGACATTCCTCATTGCAGCAATCCTAGCAATGCGTCATCCTCGCCTCTACGTGTTTGCAGGTGCTTTCGGCTCCCTGCTATTGATGTCACTGCTCTCCGCCGAAATGGGCCACCTTCTTCCCAAACTCATCCCAACGAAATGGACTTCCATCGCTGCTGGCGTGCTTTTCTTGGTCTTTGGATCCAAAATGATGATGGAAGCGCGAGAGATGCAAGGCGGGAGCGAAAAGATGGAGGAAGAAATGCGAGAAGCAGAAGAGGAGATAGAATCTAGTGCTGCAGCGATGGAAGGAGCGAATAGCCACTCCATTCCTTTGGAACGTCTTGAGGAGGGCGAAGCTCCCGCCCCTCCAACACACCCTCGATCGACGAAGAAGTCCACCGTTGTAGATGGCGCGCGCAACTTTTGCAATCTCATCTTGGGGCCTGTCTTTGTTCAAGCGTTTGCTCTCACCTTCCTTGGGGAGTGGGGCGACAGGAGTCAGTTGGCGACAATTGCTTTGGGAGCAACGCACGTGGGTGTGTCCACGCGCTTGATATGTTAGATGAACTCACGCACGACTCAGAATGTGTATCTTGTCACACTGGGAACGGTCATCGGTCACACGGTCTGCACCAGCATAGCGGTCCTAGCTGGCCGATACGTCTCCACAAAGATATCTGTCAAGCACGGTGGGTATTTGAGTACCATATTCTGTACTCCTTTCTCACACGTCAAGTTCTTCACAGTCACTTACGGAGGCGCCGCACTTTTCCTGATCTTCGGGGTCATTTATCTGTTTGAAGCGCTCGCAATGCCTACAGAAGATTTATCAATACCAATCACCCCAGATGAGGCATCCGCTATATGATATCCGGCATGGAAACTGCTACGACGTTATATGTGTACTGTAGCTATGCACATTTAGAAACTCCCTTTCCGTATATTGCGATTCGTTCTTGGCGTCGCGTCGCATCACATCATGATACCACCTCGTGGGTACCTTGTCTACCATTGCAACTATAGTCCTCTTCCAAATATAATTCCATAATGGTCTTTAGCCTTTATTCCCGTATTACACGAATCGTCGATCTTCATCACTCAGGTTGTCAGTCACGGCCTCCGTCTGCTTTTGGTTCATGTAACCTCCCGACGTCATACCCGTGGTTATGGTGATCCGGACTCCGCAGTTGTTCGGTGCTGCTGAACACGTATAACAGGGAATGGCCAACCAGGGGCCGATCTTTGGACCGAGCACGGTGCCAGACGGCTTTGTAACGACAGAAACAGTACTACTAATCGGGAATATGCTTGGGTCGCGCGCGTAATTTCAAGGTTCCGTAACGGGTTCACAGTGTCTACCAATCATGAGCATGTGATGGACGATCGTAAGAATGAGGAGAGATGGTCCAGGTGCCATGGCATGTGTAGTGTGTATGTCATATACATACCACACATGTGCATGAACGTTTGAACCACGATACATTGACAGAAAACTTGTGAAATGCACATGTGTCTCTACTACGAACAAACCAGAACCCAAACTGTTACAAAGTAATCAAACAACAAAGATAAATTCTAGTTACAAAACATTTCCTTCCATGACCCACGTTCCCCCCAGTTTAATGTGAACAAGCGAGACACGATCTTTGGTGTATACTACCGACCGTTAAATTTACAAAGTGCCGCCGAGAAGCTCGCCGAGAAGGGTGGTGAGATCCAGACCACTGATGATGGATTCAACAGGTGCGACGAGGACCAGTAAAGGCGCGAGGAGGCCAACGACCAAGAAAAGCACGACGGACAACAAGCTAAAGACGACTTCTCTGTTGGATCATAAAACTATCGGAGCTTATCGTGCTGGGTTCGTGACGAGTACTTGCCCGAGTACAGCTAGCAATGCGTAGGATGAGGCCGTAGATTGCGACGTCGGTCACGAGTAAAACTGCGTTAATAGCGGTGAAGATCAACTAATGCGCGAAGCGTTAATTTTTCAACGGTCGATTGATGAAAAAAAAGGCCTACGTTGACAACGACGGCAAGAAGGGTGGCAATTTCAGATGCAGTCAGAAGAGTGGTACCGTCGGCGGAGGCCAAAATCACTTCGGTGGGCTGTCCGATGAGCAAGTTCATGTTGCCGACGGCACCAGTGACAGCGGTGCTGAGTTGATTGACGATGGGCGTCAGGGCTTCCTGTGTTGCATTCCCAGAGTTGGCATAGACTACATCGCTGTCAGCAAGCCCACAGAAACAACGGGCTGGGCACTCACGCAGTTGGTTAGCAAGTGGCGTGACGGTGGTGCACGTGAGGTCGGCCAGAACGGCGGCGGCAGACTGGGCTAGAGAACACACCAAGTGTGGCAGCAAAGAGGACAGGGAAACAGCGAAGAAGCGCATTGTAACTTGAAGGAGAAGAGGGAGTGGGTTAAGAGATCGTTAGCTGGGGTGCTTGGGCATCGGAGACGAGTTAGGGTGTTTTTATACCTCAATCTCGAGTGGCAAGGACCAATTGAACCAGAGATACTTGTTGTGGGTGGACGAGGACTCCGAGGAACATAATCCAATGATTTGCGGGCATCCCACGGGGCTCATTCGAGTTCGACCTATCGGTGTTATCGCAAGTAATGCCCGGAAAATTTCGCAGTACGATGACTGGATCTATTAGCACGAAATGCCTTCTCGTCCGTTGTACCTGTAAAACGGGCCAGATGTTGGGGCGAAAGTTCACTCACGATTAACGGAACCAGTGGCATAAAAAACGGAGGACAGTCATACTGCGAGTGACAGTGCGAAATTCAAAAATCTGCCCCATGTAAACATAATTCCTGGATATAGAGCTGAGGAAAGAGAGGTTAGAATGATTGACGTCAGGGAAATAGGAGAACCGAGTATAATAAGTGATCCTGGTGCGGAGCTGGATGAAGAATACACATGCTTTGGTCGCTAAGGATGAAACTTGACGCACCAGTGTGCTCCATCCAGGTACGCAGGCCAGGCAGATGAGAATGAATGCTTCGAGGCTGAGGGTCTACCATATGGACGCAGGCAGTCAGGAACTAACTTCGAGATCAAATCCACGGCGATTCGGATCATATTCCGCACCTGTTTAGCCAATAATCGAGGCCAGAACATCTCCGGTGTACGATGAGAAACCAGGGCTATGTAGTACAATACCGTTCCACTTCGCGTCTTCCGTCCCCCTCGCGCCTAGCGTTCCATGCCATTTACACGGACACGGACAGAAACGGACTTAAGAACTTCCCGAGATCCCCGCCAAGGTAGTGAGCGGCTGGCGGTGGATTATACCCAGTCCGCGCACTATTACAGCTCATGTTTCCTTCGTATGATCTTTCACAGAATGGTTGAAATGGGGATCACATACCGTTTCAAGATCAGCTGGAAGGCGATGTGATATGGACCTGGTGTACTGATGGCCTGGACTCTCGAACTTGAGACCATGACCTGTCATGTGCATTGGTTGGGGAATCCTACATAGGCGAACGGAATCGGACTCCGTCAGATTATAAACAGATAATCCGGAATGAGGATGAGGTGAGAAAAAGAAAGAAAGAAAGAAAGATACCACCAATCAAAGAGCTTTGTGTGGTCGCAGGCAGAGTCTAGGGTGGCACCTCCAAATCACTCTGGGGAAACGCAGAGATTATCTCCGGTGTGTCCTATGGTGCGGAGGTGGTCGGCAGAGCTAGACAAAACGAATGTTGTACGTCTAGAGTAAAGAATAAGTACCAGCTATCCCGCCACCGGCGAGCCACGCCGCGATGGACAAAGTGCAATGGAGATTTAGGACGTCAGGTCAGATCAGGTTCCGCGAAATTCAATGCCATGGGAACTCTTGAAGAATAAATAAACGAATTTTAGTTTTGCTGGCGCTAAATCGCCGTGCGCGACGGCTATTAGTACTGGCCACTCACGGGCATGTGGCACATATCCTCATGCAACCACACGCAACGGCGAATCAGCGATGAATCCGGGACATTGTCCCCAAGTCAGTTTCTGGTAGCAACGTTCTCGTACTCGAAACGATCGATCCTGACTGATGACCCCCATCCTTCTAACTTGCGAAGATAAGGGCTGGGTCGTACTTATGGGCGGGATGTTGGCATGTACCTCAGACGTATCGGATAAACTTTGACTGGATGAAATGGTACCCACACCCAGCTTCCCTTTCAAGTTTTTGCATTCTCACTCACAAAGTGCACGTGCCCACTGGTAAGGTTCTAGTACACACATCTCGTAGCAATCTAATCTAAAGCGGTCATCATAACGGAAGTCACATACCAATCAGATGTGCCCATCCCACGACCGTAAACCATTCGTAACTCATAAAAGTCAGCCGACTTTAAGCGTTCATTTCCTGCGTTTTGCAGATGAGGCTATGCCCCCACATACAGTCAACTCCCTCACAACAGATACCTCTCGGGAGAAGCCAAAAACCATGGGGTATTAGGGAGTATGGGTTATCTGAGAGATTGTATGGTGAGCTAGAGGGTTTTGGGAAACCAGAAATGCTATGGGTTACCCGGGTATGTGTTATGAGGGAGTCGTCTGGATATATGTTGAATGATCACAGCAGGGCCACATTCATCTGGAACTGTATATCACGTTATCGCTTCACGTTATATCGCTTGATACTCAGGCTCTTGCAGCTTCTAACCGGTGAGCGTCAAGAGCTTTGATTGAGGACGGCTAGCAGGACTGCCCAGAAATGGTAAAGTTCCTGGACTAACCTCATATAGTGACCCAAAAGGTGCTTTTTTGCTCAGCCAGCCAGTCCCAACTTTCAGATGGCCTTCTCACATGGTTACCAACAATTACCAACAGACTCGGATAAAATCAATTGCTGACTATCCGACCTCCCCCTCTGAGACGTTCGGCAAGTTAGCAGACCCTGGTATACGGTGAACATTGCGCCAGCGCAATCTCACTCTTCGTCGAGAAATTGACATTGAATCAGTCCTCTTCTTCGTTGACAATTGTCACATAGGTACATTGAACAACCCTGTACACTTTCAATAACTCGGCGGTAATAATTCTTTATGGAAACTCTTCAGTTCGTGCCCATGCAAGTACTAAATCACTAGGTTAGGTTCTGTTGCCAAGAGAAACATAAACCACAATTCCGCGCATTCCGAAACCTGATCCAGCATGTTTTTCTCATCAATACTTACCAGCAACGGTACGAAAACTGACGGCAAATCTTCTTTGACGCAGGCACCGTGAACTACTATATATTATACGGTGTGCTTAGTCTCCCCTCCGGTGAAACCCTTTTACCCCATTGACCCTCAAATCACACCGACTCCTCTCACTCCCGCTGGAAGTATAAAACTATGATGCATCCCTGGACGCTGGACCAGCGAGGTTAGTTTCTACAACCTCCTGACCTCGTTTCATACACATTTGTCCATTCAACAGCTATCGTGTCTGCACTGTATATCCTCGCCATAATCACCGGAACGTTCAGGTCCTTGTATCGCTGGTACATTTCCCGCTTTTGGTGGGAAGATATTTGGGCCACGTTTGCTCTTCTCCTTGACATCATTTGCTTCGCTAATGTGTGGATACCGCGTTCGCTTGATGGTCAGTGTCCACCCTTCTACCGTGTCATGTGAACAGTTGATCTCCTTGTTGCAAACCAGATCCTGATTCCGACGCTCTCGCCGCGGTTCACTGGATGAATCCAATTACCCTCACATCTAGTCTATGGTCTGTGTTTTTCCACATCATGTTGTGTTCTACGGCTTGATCCCGAATAGGGCTGCACGCATGAGCATGATAGCTGCGATCATCAGAATCACAAATCACTGCTTTCGGTTTAGGCGTTTTGCTTGTGCGACAGCGGTTGCGTTCGGCTTCATGTGGATTGCCCTCATCATACAGAAAGTTTACATTTGCGTATATCAGAACTGCATCATGAACCATGGTGTCGCGACCTCCCAGCTCGTCAGTGAGTCCACCATTGTGATGTTCGCGAGTGAATGACACAGAATACTCAAATGCACCACCTCAGCGGACGTCATTTCTGATCTCCTTCTCTTGGTGTTGCCGCTTTGGTTCTTGAAGGGCGTCCATATCGAACACGGTCAACGCGTCTTGCTTGTCTCTTCGTTCGCTTCCTCGATTTGTATCACCATCGTTTCGATCACCCATTCCGTTTTCCTCTTCTTGCCGTCCACGGCGACGTCTCTGATTCTTGCCCACGTCAAGGTAAGCGTGTGCTTCGATGCACTCTAGTCTGTTTTTTTTTTTACAGCAACTGACGTGCTGTTTTACAACGAAAGACAGCGCTTGCGCTCATCATCTGTAACCTCCTTGTCATCGTGACGCTCGCGTATCGGTTGTGTCGTCGGAACGACCTCGATGTACACACCATGCCGACCAAGAGCGACGGCGGCACTCAGTTCACGACCGTCATCCTGAGCAATGGAGAACGACCGACCGAAGAATGAACGTGACTGAACGGTCGGTCGTCTCAATTCCCCTTTACAAGCAAGTCGTTCTCCAAACTCAAATCCCCGCTTCGAATATGGAATGTAAAATGTCACCCATCCAACAATCCGATCCACTAAAATACGCAGACAGAGTACAAAAGGCCATGTATGTATACATCTATAGGAATGACATGTGGTTGCCCATTTTTCTTCATCACGATCACAAACCAAACGTCTAGGCAGCCCCCCCTTCCACAGGAATACCAGCATGCTCGTCATACCCAAGCGCCAAGTTCAAGTTCTGTTTCCCCCCAACCAATCAATACATACATGGGGCGCCCGAGCACATCAGCAAACACGCACCTGCAAACACTGCGTCGCAGCCCCCTTGAGCAAATTATCCAACCCCCCGACCACGACCACGCGTCCCAGCCCGCTGTGCATCTGTACCCCACCGACGACCCACCCATGCCGTCCCTGCACGTCTCTGAGCGCCGGCACGCCCTGTTGCACCCGCACGAGGCGCTCGCCCGCATAGTACGACGTGTAGAGCGACGCGACGTCGCTCGCGGTGAGGGTCGACGTGGCGAGCGGGAAGGAGAGCGTGCTGAGGATGCCGCTGAAATAAGACCCGACGGAAGGGACGAACGCGACCTGTACCCGGGGCTTGGTGATGTTGGCGTTCGCATTGGCGTGGGCGGCACCTGGACTGTCCGCATCCGGCGCGAAAAGGAGTTTGGAGAGGTGGTAGCCTGCTTCGCGTTCGTGGATGTGGTCCGTGAGCGCGTAGGGCCGGACGCCACCCCCGAGGCTCTCGGGTGTGACTTTGGGCAGGGTGACGGGTCGAGCGCCGGCGTCGCTTGACTGGGTGACCGTCCCTGCACCGCTGTACCCAGAGACACCGAACACCGTAGGCCATGCAGGGGGAGCAAGGTACGGAAGGAGAGGCGCCAGGAGAAGTTGTGTGGATGTGGCATAGCAGCCTGGGTTTGCAATCCGCTTAGAGGCGCGGACATCGTCGCGACCATATAGCTCTAATGCAGACGAGCGAGGAAGAGGAGAAAGGAAACGTGTCATTGCCTGTCGCCAAACCAATGTTACAAAGCAGAAGAAAACGACGCCTCACCAGGTAATCCGTATGTCCAACCGTCCTCGAACCTATAATCCGCACCCAAGTCCACGACGACACTACCCTGACTCTGCCTCTCTTTCGAACCCCTTTCCACAGCGTCCACAAAGGGCTTGCACACCCCATTTGGAAGTGCCATTACCCACGCATCCACCTCGCCGTCCTTCTCCATGCGCTCGACGTCCCCAACCGAGAGATTCGTATGTGTGATGGGGGACTTGGTATACCCCTCAAGTGGGTATCCTTCGAGGACACGAGAGGAGACGTGTGTAAGGGAGAGGTACGGGTGTGCATTCAACAGGGAAGTCAGCGCCTGACCAGTATAACCCCGTGCTCCAATGAGGGCAACACGCTTTGGTTCCGTGGAAGGGGCAGGCGCATGAGTGGCGTAGCCTCGGTTGCCGTCTGGAATACCAGGTCGGCGCGCTAGCGTAGCGTACCCTCTGTTCCCGCCCAGCTGTGGTCTCGCGAGCCCCACAGGGAGGTACGATCTCCCTATCCGCCCGCTTTGCTCGAGGTTCTTGACAACCTTTTCCACTCCACTCACGTCATTGATGCCATACCAGAACAAGGAACGCCCAGAACGTGTGAAGGACCCCTCGGCGCGGTCGAAATGCCAGGAACGATCCATCATATCTTCACCTTGGGCAGGCTGAGAGGTAGTGGAGGGAACGGTAGGGGGAGATGTAGCGGCGGTCCATACGAGTTGTCGGTGATCTTTCTTCAAAGCATTCCATACGTTGTCGAGGACGCCATTGAGGACGCCAGAACGGGAGGCAAGAAGTTTCGTCAGCACAGGGACCTGACCCTCAGGGTGAGATACAATAGCAACGGCATCGAGAGGCTCGTCCGCATAGATCGACCATTCTCCTGGCTTGGCATTCTCAAGTACGGAGAGGACCCCTGCAACACTTTCATTGCCATTGCGAACACCCTCGTCGCGCTCGGAAATGACCTGGCGAAGTCGGTCTTTTCCGATGCTTTCGAAGTTTTGGTGTTTGAAAAGCTTGTATCCTCGACGGATGAGTGTGCCAGCACCAGAATCAGTGAAGAGCTCTCGTTGAAGATTGGCAGAAGAGATGACTGCAACAGAGGAGGAGCGAGGGAGGACATCCAAGAGCTCTTTGAACTCTCGCAGCTTGAGTTTTGTGCCGTATTTCACCCATGGTTCCTTTATGAGTTGGTCGTACTCCTGCACGTCGAGATTGATTGGATTACGTCGAACAAAGTCCGAGACCAAACTCACCTCGTCCAGGTTGATCACATCCAGCTTTTCGCCTGTAACACCATGATAAAGACCACCCTTTTCATTGAGGAACACGATTTTCATGGGCTCGAGTTCTTTTGCGAGTTCACCTGCGGCAACGTCTGCGTTGACATTGAGAATTTGACCTTCGTTGCTCTCGGCAAGACTGCATAATATGGGCAAAGCGCCGGCACGGATCGATGCTTCAATGGGCCGCTTGTCGACGCGGGTAATTTTACCAACCAGGCCGTACTTGTTAGAATCGAGGGCTCTGGCGGTGAAAACGCCAGATGTGATGGGACGGGCACGCGTGCCGAGCTTCTCGAGCGCACCGACCAACTTCAAATTTTCCTCGAGAAAAACACGACGAGCGACTTGGAGCGTCTTGGCGTCTGTGGTGAACAATATATTGGGATATTGGAGAGGAGTAATCGAGCAAGGAACGTACCAGTGACGCGGATACCATCGATATACTCTGGCTGGACGCCCTCACCCTCGAGGATGTCGTTCATCTGGGGTCCAGCGCCATGGAGAATGACAGGGTAAAGACCGACGCGGTAAAGGAAGCTGAGGCTGAGGGCAAGCTCGTCCAGATCGTCGAAGACTGCACCACCGATTTTGATGACAGCAAATCTTGCGGGTTGTGTTGGGTTCGAGCAGGACGAGAAGATGCGAAGGTGTCGTTCAACTTCACGTTTTGTACCAAGCGAATAGAGTAGGCGGGTAATTGTGTCCTGCCAATACGTCAATTTATACTGGGGATGCGTGTAGTGAAGAGAACGAACCCTGTCAGTCTGGACACCAGATTGGAGGGACCTAACAAAGTCTCTTGTCCGAACGGCGGTGAGGCGGCGACCAGCGACGACAGCAGCCTTTGTCGTCACTGCCGTCAGACGAGAAGACAGCGATGCAGCACGGGTCGACAGCATGTTGACGAAGTGCTGGTGGTGGTAGGAAGGGTAAACAAAAAATCGCAGTCAAGTTTGAGTTTTTTTTATTATCCACAACAGCGAACGAAATGCTGTTGGTTGTTCCTGTACTACCATTGGCGATTTCACCTCACACCTAGACCAAGTTCTACAGGACCGCGAAGGTCTATCTGACCTGGAATGCACCATACTCTTGAATCTCGGAGTACAAGGGTTGGTACAAATTCACAGCATGATACAGCAACTGATCTACATTGCCTGGGGTGGCCAGTTAGATAGTCCCTGAAAAGCTGTAAAGCGCTATCGATCGTGATCCTGCGTCATTTGGTCGGTCATTTCCCCGGGGTCTTGTGGAGTACTCACTCTGTCCTTCTTAGCTTGCACTGGTACCAAGCTCATGATCTCTGGTCATGCAATCGCCACCTTGGTGGTGTTCTTGATCTCCAACTTTTTCGTCGTTCATCCCGTGAAGATACCCACACCACGACCCATGCCTGTAGTTTCGCTAAACCTTATCACCGCACCAGTCCTGGCTGTCGCATTACTATGGGCAGCTCAGTGCATAGATTCGAACGTCATCCGCAATGGGATTGTAGGCACAGAAGGCGTCAAACCTTACAACATCCTCATCTTCTTTTTTTCGTTGGCTTACATCGTTATTACTCTCGACATCACTGGCATACTCCAGGCTGTCGCGTTCTGGGTGGGCAACAAGGGTGGTCTCGCTGGCTGGACGCTATATCTTTATTTCTATCTCATGCTTACCTTTCTTTCGATCCTACCTGCTAGTGACTTCCTTTCCAGCACTGCATTTTTGGTTTATTTCACAGGCAGCGCAGAGCTCGATCCGTTGGCATGGGTTATGGCGGAATTTTCTGCTGTGAACACTGCCAACATGGTACTCTTCGTAGGAAATCTAACAAATGTATGTATGTACTTCACAAACTGAACCCCCGCTAAGCTAGTTCACACTAGGTTGTCATTTGCGAAGGTTTCGATATTCACAACGCAGCCTTTACAGCATATACCATTCTTCCCTTCCTCGCCTGTAACCTCTCCTGCTTCGCTGCCCTAGTATTCCAATACCGCAACCGAATCCCACGCAAATTGTGCCGAGTCATTCATTGGGATCCCCGCTCAGTCTTTGTAGACCCCATTGGTGCTTGGGTTGGCAGTTTCATGCTTGGCGCAACGCTCATCCTCTGCCTTGTGATAAGCATCTCTGGAATTGACGTCTGGATGATCGGCTTGCCGTTCGCTATCGCTAAGCTTGTAGGTGACTTGGGGTGGGATCATTATCGATTCACCCACGGTCTCTCCATCTTCGGTGGTAGGCCTCAAAAGACTGCTGGGAAACCTTATGAGCGACAAACAGTCGATGAGGACCAAACGGTGGAAAATCCGTCAACCGAACAACGTCTGGAAGACACCTTGCCTTACTGCCCTTCCTTTGATGAAGAGCGACCACGGTCTTCTTTATCACGAGCACGATCCGTCGTCCAGTCTTCTCTACCAACCCCAATCAAAGTTCCCCCCTCACTCAAAACAGGAACCAGAATGTCGCGGATTTTTCGCTCACGTAATACCCAACCTACCGATACAAAATGGTCACCGTCTCTTCCATTTGATGAAGAAACCGCCGTCGAGTCGCATACGGAGAGAGCTAAAATCCAGTCCAAGACAGAGTCGCAAACCTTGTCCAATGCCGAACCGGACACAAATATACCTCACGTTCTCAGGTGGCATCGGTCATACATGGACGAAATCACCTCTTTTAGCCAACGTCCGGAAGACACCTCGCCTTACCCTCCCTCACTCGATGAAGAAAAGCGGCAGCCCTCTCTGTCACGCGCGGGATCTGTCATCCGTTCGTATCCAGAAACCTCGGAAATCGAGCTCCTCCCTCTTCCTCCTCTCAAAAGAGAGCCCAAAACGTCATTTGTTTCCAGCCAGCAAAGTTCACGTACTCCCCCCCACACAGATACGCGTCGATTACCGTCCTTTCCACTTGATGAAGAAACCGCCGTGGGGTCGCTCTCTAGGACGCTTAAAACTGAGTCCGAAACGAAGCCACAACCGGAAGCGAACATCAAATCGCTTTTCAGGTGGATTCGGTCGTACATAAACGATCTGCGTGCTCGACTTCACAAACACTTTGTGACTCTCATGGCGGCGCTGCCGCGATTGCCTTTTGCCCTCATACCCCTTACATTTTCTCAGTTTGTCCTTGTTGAGGCACTCGAACACCATGGGTGGGTGGATATGTTTGCCGGTTGGCTCGTTCGAGCATCCCACAAGGAGCTTCACCCCACCATTTGGTTAATCGGTGTCATCGGCATCCTCCTGTGTAACTTGTCGGGTACTATCAGCACCACCATCCTCCTCACGAAAGTCGTCCGTGCGGCCGGCCTTCCGTACCATGCCAACCGCGGCGCCGCCATAGCGCTCGTCGTCGCATCGAACATTGGCGCTGTCGGCGTCACGTTTTCAGCATCGCTGGGAACGCTTGTCTGGCGAGATGAGTTGCGCAAAAAGGGCATCTACGTGCGGCAACGGGATTTCGCGCGTTGGAATCTGTTTCCACTCTTGATCATGACGACGGTCGGGCTTGGGATCGTTTCCGCGGAGATGGCAGTTTTATTCAAGTCATGATGTCGGACGGGTGTTGCGACAGCCAGACTCTTTACAAATAGAAAAGACTGCGCTTCCGCTATCTCATACTATCCTGCGGTTAAGCATATCCAGATGTCGAGGCGGATGCCTGTAAGGTTATTTGTACAGCATGTTTTTTTTTCAACATACTACATTTTGCCAGCTGAAGGGAATCCGAGCACGAAACGAGGTGCTTGTATACGATCGAAGGTTGATCCCGGGGTTAGATCAGTAAGTGTATTTGACGAATCCTCGACAAACCCTAGATGCCGAGGAGGTCATCCAGTGCTCGTGGCTGGCACCGATGACTGCCGAGCGTGGGTATCTCCATCATCCTGCTACGTCGTGAAAGCACCGCCGTGTTGGAACCCGGACTAGATAGAGGGTAAATACTGTACTAGGTAAGTAAGGAATGAATATAAGAGTGGGATAATAGCTTACCTCCAGTCGAGTGGTACGGGACCGGAGGAAAGGTGAACGAACGGACGCGTCGAATACGCGATGTCCGTAAAAGGAAATGTAGGAAAATAGTGGTAAATGGTTATCTACAGTAACGTAGGTCTGGATCTCCATCTCCAACACGCCGTTCGTTGGCAATGACAGGTGCGGCCCAGAAAACTAGGCAAGAAAATAAACAGTCTGCTGATCATTTTGTCAGTGGTGGAAATAGGCAATGGTCGTCCGACAGTATGGGCGATGGCGTTTTCAGTGAACGGAGGATACCTCGTCAGCGGTGACGACACGGCCGTCCGGGTCCGACGAGTCGTGGATGGGGTGGAAGTGGTGACAATGGCAGCGCTGGCAGTGCGAGCAATCGCCATCTCCAAGGACAGCAAATGGATCGTAGCAGGGACGGAACCAGGGCGCATTATCGTGTGGGATACACACACATCGGACGAGAGGGTCTTCACACACCTACAGAACGATGGCGTCGTCAGCGCGGTCGATTTTTCTCCCAACTCCACTCGGCTGGTTGCATCGTGGAGCCGCTCAGCTGGTATCTGGGACTTTGTGGCCGGAAAACAGGTAATAAGTCTACTCCACCACCAGCTCGAAGTGACCGCGGCCAAATACTCCCCGCAAGGCGATCGAATCGCCACTTGTGCCAACTCAGGATGCGTTCGAGTCCACGACAGTAACAACGGCGACTTGCTCCTCGACGTCTTGACGGATGGCACCACAATCGGCAACGCTGGCCTCATGTGGTCGCATGACAGGGAACATCTCCTGGTCGTTTCTGGCCGTAAAATCAAACAAATCCAATTATCTTCCTCGTCAGTTGCCGAGAAGTTGCCAGATTACGACTGTCAAGGCTCAACGACTGGCATCATTCTATCAAACCGTGGGGAACTCGTCGCATGCTCCTTGGACCGGACAGTCAAGTTTTTTGACATATCGACGGGCAAGCTCGGTCAAGTCATTAAACATGATCAGGATATACGTTCAATGGCACTTTCATTTGATGACCGGTTTCTCGCAACCTATACCAGAGATATGAAAATCATGATTAGAGCCCTCCAAGATAGTTCTACTTCACTTTCTTTCAGTGTGAGTAATCGTGTGTTGTCCCAAGTTTAATAAATCTGAATAAGATTGACATTTGCTTGTCCCCGCTCTCGCACCACAGGGGCCGTTTATGCTTGTAGGCGGTACAGTACTCCATTCGTGGAACCAGGGTCAACTCGAAAAGACAGAAGGATTATTGACAGAAGAAATTGCTTTCGAGCATCCGAACCATCGAGCGCTTGCTTACAGATCTCTCGTGCGGACACGTACGCGACAACTCGATGCGGCGTACGACGACGCCCAACAGGTGACCCCGTTCTCTACGTCACTGGCCGGCTACACTAACTCTGGCTGACTCCAAGTCCATCCACATTCAACCGTCGGTCATCGGTTTTATCGCAAAAGCTGTAGCCCTGGTTAGTAATGGGAAAAAGCAAGAGGGATATCGAGCGTGCGACTTTGCTTTCAAATACTGTCATTCGGATCGGGTGGATACTCTCCTTGCGATCAAGGTGGGTATTTTATCTGGGAGAGGTTAGATGTCTGTCTCATTCGTTACTTAGGCCGCCATTGTGTATATAGCTGGAGAGCATTCTGACGCGATATCGCGCATAGGTGACCTCATCACGACGACCCAAGACGACTCCGTATACCGAACGATTCAGGTACCATCGCAGCGTTGTGCTACGTCGCGTATTCTAATCTGTGAATTTCCAGGCATACATGCATTTTCTTGTGGGTAGCTCCCACATGGAGCGCCAGGAATATGAGAATGCAATACAATCGTTTAAGCATGCACAAATACTTCAGACGCGACGTCACCCAAGTCGACGTCTTTTGACGATTTCGTTGGT
The DNA here is from genome assembly GCA_038090295.1 of Boletus semigastroideus. NCBI lineage: Eukaryota > Fungi > Basidiomycota > Agaricomycetes > Boletales > Boletaceae > Boletus > Boletus semigastroideus. The sequence goes on from JBBPMK010000143.1 coordinate 20,321, forward strand.
AAGCATCCTGTTACTTATCCATCACGACTCTTCGACTATGGTTACCTATCTCTATGTCCAGATATTTGGATGGCAACTTAACGATCTAGGTATCACAATTCAACGGTACCTCTGTGAAGCACTTTATGCAGCTGGACGCACGAAAGAGGCGGAAGAGACACTTTGGGAGGCAATTAACCAGGTCACCGACGTGACCAATATGAACCAGCTCGGGATCGAATGGATCTCTAGTGAGTCGTGTGTCATCACGTTCTCATGCGCTCAACGTTCCTCCCCCAGGTTTCATTGAACGATGTCTTTTAACCCCCGAAAGCAGTGCAGACCCAACACCGACAACGGCATCAATGTCTTCCGCTAACCCGTCGATTCGCATGCTGCTCGTGGCAGAGTGGGTTAGAATGAAGATGGGGTGCAGCACATGGGAAGCTGTCGTAGTTGCTGCAGCGAGTGTGAGTGTTTTTGTATTGAGGTGTCCTATGGGCTCAACATTTAGTCTGCAGTTCAGGGTTCCACGACTCGTGATTTATCGGGCCACATGTGAACATCTCGAGGCGGACGATCGCTTAACGTTGGCAGTTGACTGTTTCCGTCAAATGTTAAATGAACTCGATATCAAACGCACGGAGGCGATGTCGGAATGGGCCCAGGGTGAGTGATTCTCCTGCATGCCACATAGAGAAGATTGACGCGACTCTCGCATATTAGACTTTGAACATCGTTGCGTCCAGAAGCTGGAGACCCGCGGCGATGCCGCCATGCAGACGCAGCAGCACGAAGATGCCATCTTACAGTATTCCGCCGCACTGTCCCTCGACTCTGCTTCCTTGCTAGTGCTGCTTGCTAAGCGAAGCAAAGCATATGTAGCGAAGGGCATGTCGGAGGAAGCATTAACCGACGCAAATGAGGTATGGTAGTTTTCCCACCGAAATATTATACCTGGCTGATGAGATAATCATTAGATGATCAACCTCGACCCCTCATCGCCGTTAGGCTACGAGAGGAAACATGCAGCTTTGCATGGTGCAGGGCATTATAGGGATGCAATAGATACGTTAGAAACGATGCTCTTAAAGATGCCGCACTCATTTGATCCAAAGATCCATGGTAACTGTGAACACCTTCACGTTAGGATTTGTCTCATTACTTGTTCACTAGGATGTGCTCCCCAGTATGTGCGGCCCGAAGAGACCAGGGAGACGATCCGCATGGCTGTCCAGGATGCCACTCGCGGTTTACCACGAGTGCTCATTCAAACCAGTTCGGGGCGTTTGTTCAACAAGTTTGAGCAAGCTGCCATATTCGAATCATCCCCAGTATTCACGGAGCTCGTTTCGTCAATGACCACAAACATCGACCATGACCGCATTCAGCGCGAAGTTGTTCAGTTCTACCGCTACGCCGCGTTCTCGCACACGTGGGAAGAAAACGAACCCCTCTTCGAAAACGTCACACACCTCTCTGTGTATGATCTCAAAGAATCCTTCACTCATGACAAACTCCAAATGTTCTGCAAGGTCGCTAGGGATTTCGGATTCAATTGGGCATGGAGCGATAACTGTTGCATCAACAAACAAGATCACGTCACACTCCAAGAGGCCCTTGTCTCCATGTTCAAGTGGTACAAGAATTCCGCCCTGGTGATTGTTTTCCTCCGTGGGATTCGCTCTCCATCGAAACGCGGTGATCTCATGAGGAGTCGTTGGAACACACGAGCATGGACCTTTCAAGAATATCATGCTGCCAAGGTGGTCCGATTTTACACCGAGGAGTGGATGCCGTACATGAATCTCGATCTTCCAAATCACAAGGAGTCTCCCGAAATCATTGCGGAGATGGAGGAAGCGACTTGTATGTCAGCACAAGCCTTGACGGAACTCTGCCCTGGCTTGAATAACATACGAGAGAAGTTGGCGCTGGCTTCTCGGCGAGAGGCGACTTTTGTTGAAGATATAGCATATTCCCTGTTTGGGATATTTTCCGTCTCCCTGCCAGTTGTATATGGAGAGGGCGATGAGGCCCTCGGGCGGTTGCTCGCTCACCTCCTTGCCAGCTCGGGAGATACTAGCATCCTTGCATGGACAGGCACATCCGGTCGCTTTAATAGCTGTCTCCCTGCGGATATTACTGTGTTCGATCGCCCACCGACGTCACATATCCCTTCGCCCCCCAGTGGGTTGCAGCCTTCATCGCTGAACATCGCCTCAGTCATGAGGTTATATGACCAGCTCATTAACCTCCCCGTGCCGTCACAGTCAGGAAAACGGATAAAGATTCCGTGCATTACATTCAAGTTGGGACGTCCTAAACGTACGTCATCTAGCGTTTTCCGGGCAAAGGCGGATGCTCTTGGGACTGTGGAGATCACGACGAAAGAAGACTTGTCTCAATTACAATCAACATACCTCATTCACCCTTGGATCGACTTTCTCCTCGACAGACAGCCCACGTGGACTGAGAATCCCCTTCCAGAAGGAGACATTGCCGACGGGGTTTTGTTAGATGACCCGCCTTTGTTTACCCCCAACTCGACGTCGACAAGTCCGTGGAAGCCAACTGTCATTGCTCGCCTGAGGCGATCGCTCGTCATACGCTCTGCCGAACCCGTACACGACGCGTCATCCGTTTTATCCTCTCCTTCACTCATGTCGCTCCCACGCAAGCAGCAGGATGCACGGCAATTTGCCGCTGTCCTTAGGCAACCGTTTGGCGCACTCTTGGTAACGCCAACGCCCCACGCTGCAGCATACAGGAGGGTCGCCACGGACAGTACGATCACTGTACAGATACAGAAAGGCGTGGATTTTGACGATCTGATACCAAATGTACGCATGTTGGACGTGCTATAATGAATGTTCATAGGACCTTGAATCGCCCAGTTTGTGATCGGTCAGGATCGTCTGCAAAATAGTTTGGCGCCATCATTATATGCATTTTATGTGCGTGATCTATATCGCCCGCCTAGCTCAATCGGATAGAGCGTCAGACTCTTAACTAGGCGATCTGAAGGCTGCGAGTTCGACCCTCGCGGTGGGCTAATGGTTTTTGTCTCTTGCTCCAATTGTGAAATCGATCTAGTCTCCCTCGTCCTCGTCTGGAACGAGTTTTGAAGCGACCTCCAACTCGACACCCAGCCCCGCAACATCCGCAGGCTTCTCACCGAAGAAACGATGCTGTCAACGAGACCTCAACTGATCTCGGCTTCGTGCTTCTTGATCTGGACTCGAATGAATGTCCATCGGGTCCAGCCATGTTTTAGCGCCTTCTAATAAATGATGCCTGTGCAACCGGCTTGATGATTGCACCGCGTGACGGGCACGCTCGCGAACGATTGCATCGCGTTGGCATATGCTACAAGTCAGCGTCGAGATTGGGATACCGGGTAGGAGGCGTTCGAGGGCAATTGTGCGTTCAATAGAGATATGGTGCGTTTCAAAGCTCGTCACTCACGGTTTTCGATCGTTATTCGCAGCGCGTTTCTAATGAAGTTGGTACCAGGCTCGTCAGTGAAGGGCAGAACAGGGTGGTCTCGTTCATACGATGCTCTAGTACACTGGCTATCCGAATTCATGGGCGGAGTGCCTCCCTACTCCTAGAAGGTGCACACAGTCAAATCGTCGCTCCCTGCTGGTGAAATTCCAACTGGATCCGACCGAGCAACGAATCGCCTCGAAGAGGCGGCAGCCCATCAACTCTAAAGGACGCGAATTGAAAACATGACGCATCTATCGATCCATGACTTTACTGAATCCTTCCAAGAAATAACGACACGGTACCAATCCGATCCTCACACAATCCAGCTTGGGCCGTGTCAGAAAATCCGTGGCAGTAGATTTGGCAACCCACGACGAATTTGTCCACCCTCACATACACTTCATCAGTGAATAGTGCGCCCTTTTGTAACCCTGAATTGTAAATGACCCATCTAATTGTATGCCCATCGATTCATTGACTACTCGAACCCAGTAGCATGGCAGTTCACGTCGCGTGAGGAGTATGTACAATCACCTCCTGTCCCTGTAAAGCGGAGATATGTATGCAACAGTCAACACTTATCACGCCCTGGCACGATGGTTAACACCATAATCTTCCTTCTGCCTACTTTCGATGAGTAGCTTCTGTGCGGAATAAATGGGATCAAACTGTCGGCAACTTCATCACTTACAACACAATCTGTTCGTAGTAGTGACATGAGAAGAAACGAGTATCCCATTGGTCCAATTTCTAGATAAATAGCATCAGACAAGCAAGAGTTATCATTGGGTGTGTTGAAATACTTGGGAATTCATTAATTTCAAGTCGGTTTAGTTTGATCAAGATAGTGGCGTCGAGCCAGGGGCTCAGTACTTTTCAATCTCCTTTTACTGGCAGGTTCCTGTTTCAGGTCTGATCAAGGCCAGTCGTGTCATCAGCCCATTCAGTGAGCTTGTTCCCTTCCCCTGTAAACAAAGTCGAAGGTGAGCAAGTGCCACTAAGCAAGTAGTTTCGCTAAAGGACAACCTGCAACGCGTATTCGGCTGGCATTGATACAAATACAAACCTTACCCAAGAATGTCGGGCAACTTATATGCCAAGAATCGAAACAAGTCATGCGGACACAGCAAGTACAGATTGGGAGACGCCGCGCCGTGACAACCTGCTCGATGTGAACTCTTCAATGTCCAGGGGAGGAAGTGCAATTACGGCTCGCCTTCAATAAATCTACGAACATATCATCCTTTGCCATTGTGAAACCAGGTATCAATGGACCCATGATGTTTGGTCATCTCAGGCTGAAGGCTGTCAATAATAGGAGTTAACTTGAATTTGTGGTTATTTGATGGCGGCCCGGCCCTCCTTACTCTTACGATTTGGGAATTGGATCGCAGGGTGTACCCTTCTTCCCAACGGGTTGGTAAGTGAGCAAACTTCACCCGGTCGTCACCAGAACGCAATGAAACTGATCCAGCATCGCTGCTGCGGAGTGTGGAAATGATGAATAATTGATAGGTGAAACGTCGGTGCATACTACATGTTTCTTGGAAGGATAGCAAGTCGCTCTCTGGCACCCTGTGTGCATCCCGATTCAAATCCTTCGGGCATCTGGGGGAAAGGAAGGATGAACCACGGGTATGACCAATCTCAATCTGGTTGAATACCTTTACCTTTTGCAGCGATTAGGATGAGTCGAGTGTGGGTTGCGGTCCCGCGCGACTCTTCCGCCGTGATGGGGGCCGTAGTCACGGTCTGGACCAGGGCCAGCTGGCCCAGGCCGTTTTCCCGGACCGACACGCCGGCGGTAGGGCTGCGAGGGGAGAGACGTGAGGAAAGGAGCAAATGGAGTGCCTGGAGACAAGGAACTAGGTCAACTCTCCTTTACACTGCCATGGCGATCGCGGTTGCCTAGGAACATGAACGTGCGTGGTGAGAACCCGATTTTTGGAATTTAGGCACCGTTGACGCCTGTACTTGCTCAACCACTCAGTACTGACCTCTTTATTTAACAGGAGCGATTGGCGGGTACAATACGGTCGCCTCAAGCATATCTTAGTGCTTAGGGCGTGCCAGTATACGCAACTGTGGTAATGACTTATGTGGCGGGTACCTGTCGCCAAACCGCTCAGATAATCTGATGAGTTGTTAGGTTGATCTCCCATCCTGTCGACTAGGGCAACGCTCTCACTAGTGCCTTTCTTGACGTTGAACCGTTGGATCCTCCCAGGGACCCGGATGTTATTGGCCCTCCTCAGTAAGTATTACTCGCCAGACAACAATAAGTTGTCTATCTGACTCTATCATACTACTGTGATGTCTCATCACGTAAACGGTATGCCGTCGTTTTGTCGTCGTGGAAATACTTTAGGAGTTGGCAAACGCTTGACGCGTGTTAATCTTGCCGACGTCTCCTTGAAGACGCTTACTTATCGCCTGTGCCTGCGTCCACCCATCTCACGACTTGACCTTGATACCCAAACTTCACGGCGAAGTCCCACTGGGAGTCCGCGGCCAAGCGGTCAGCTATTTCGTGGATCATAGATCCACGTCCCTTTTAGTTTGAACGCCCTCCGACAAGTTCTTCGATCTGTGCCGTCCCGGCGTTGGGCATCGTTGACTCCCATACCCCAGCATACCTCTGGCCTCACTTTTTTTTTTTCAAATCGGCGTGCCAAGCATCGCGATCCGAGTCCGAGCATCGGGCTTGAGGGTGCAGAACGACACCCATCGACCAATGACCGAACCCAAACCCAAACCCTGCTCACTCATCATCAGCCGCATCCTCGAGCTGTCCGTGTGACATGATATTATTTGACTGATGGATACCATACCCATTGGTCCGAATCGATAATCAATTCCATTTACCGGTCGGACCACGTCCACGATCAACGACCCACAAGGCTTTGCCAAGCATGGATTCGGATGCGCCCAATCCAAGTATCACACACCCACACGTCCACGATCGAATCACAATCGCCCAGTAAACACGCACAAGCCAAGAACGACAGCGCCCGTGCCGCATCCTCTTCTCTTCTTGATGGGTTCCAATGGACGTCGTCGCAGAGTTCACCACCCGGATCACTGGCACCCCGCGGGCATCTGTGCTAGCGGCCCCAACGGCACAAAGGGGCCCAGCGCGGTTCCCCCTACGCCCCCCCAGTGATTGATCCATCATGCCATGCTCATCAAGCTCCAACTTGAAAACGACTTCGACGGTTCGACCACTTGGCGCCACGGCCCGTGCGGCCTTCCGGTCCACTTCCTTCCTCCTCCTGCGACGTGTCCTTTGACGCGATCGACCGCACTCGCTCCAAGGTCACCACCCCCCCTCTCCTCTCATCCCGTTCTGGAATTCCCCCGGTCGAATCGCGCGTCGAGAACCTGACTGCACGGTCTAGGATGGTCTCGAACCGGCAGTTGTAAGGACTGCGCCCCTGCGCGCCATTCGCTCGGTGCGTCGGAAGTACGCGGGCTGGAAAGTTCCAGACGCGATCATAATTATGATAGTAAAAAAAAAAAAAAGAATAAAATAAGAATAGGAAAAAAAAAAAGGGGGGGGGGGGAATAATTATGGCCCGTGATGATCCGTGTCTTGGGCGTAGCAGCTTGGTCTGAGTGGAGTGGCAAAAGGGTTTCGTCGTACGCCGCCGACCGTCGCCCCCGCACAGTACCCGTTTTTCCTACTTACGCTGACGGGCCAAATTTGACCGTGACGGAACTGGAATGGGTGACAAAGTTGATTTGATTTTTCGGTATGTGGGTGTGTTCCTCCCGACACACGTGTGTACCCAAACGGCGATCCATCTGAGGAAATGGAAATGGACCTGCTTGGCCAGTCAAATCTGAGAAAAACAAACTACACCCAAAAAACCTCGCATTGCCCGATCGAGAAAACGTACAACAAACAAGACCACGTACACGCACGTATGAAAGAGAGTACCATATGCATGAAGGGGGTCGAAAGCTGTACCCTATTTCGTACACAACAACAATCAGTAAAGATACACAGATCAATGATTTCGTGACAAAAAAATAAGGGGAAAGGCCGAAAGATTAGAAAAGCCCTCTACGTGATAGGTCGTTTTTACGGTGACAATGAACGTCGTTGAGACATGAAGATGAGAAGGGAGGATGAATGTGATGCAAAATACCAGTGTGTGAATGAATGTAACCACGTTGGATGCGAATGATGCCCATGATGAATAGATAACGATGAGACCAAACAAATGATGAGAAACATGAGAATGATCGTTGCATGATTAACCATTGGGACCTAGACCTGCGAGGCGTCCAAATAGGAACAGCGAGAGAATCCGCGCTACCTTTAGAACCGAACCTCTTCCGGTTCCCAGACCTCTGGGAAAGGATACCACATCGCAGGAAGGGGAGAAAGTCTGATGTCGCCGTCCTCGGGTCCACTAATCGCGTAATCGAGCCACGCGTCTTGATAACGGTGGGTGCCCGTTCGCTTGCGGTACTCGAACCCCACTTTTCGAAGCGACTTGAGGCCACGTGCAAAAAAGGCGGCGAACTCATGCCGTACGACACGCCATGATTCCATGTCGTCAATTTCGTCGTATTCGGGGAATTGCATGCACAACCGGAGGTCGCGCAAGGAGGAGAGGGGGGAGAGGGCTTCTAGATATTCCTGCTGTGTGCGACGGAAGATGAAAAGAACGTTTCTAGAGTCAGCATCCTGCTACAATGATCGCCGCGATTAAAATAAGGACACGATGGCAAAAGCCGGTGTAGACGGTGGCGAGGAAGACGGGAGGGAGGAAGAGTGGACGTACACAGGAAGCTACGGACTTGCCATCGTGGTATCCACACCGCTCTATCTCGAGGATTTCGAGTTGAGGACAGTGAGTAGCTATCAAGCGACATATGGAGGGGGTGAGTTTGTCTTCGATGATAATGCGGAGATGTTTTAGAGGACAATTGCTTGCACCGATGTCTGCAATGACGCTTTCGACTTGAGGTTGGGAGAGGGCAATCGGCCAACGAGGGAGATCGACGAGAGCCATGATGGCTAAGCGACGGAGGTTTGTCATGTAGTTGAAGATGCCATTGAGAGCGCAGGCATTCGATATAGCGAAACTGTCCAAGGAGGCAAGTTTTGCGAGATTTTCTGGACTGGCGATGGTGTATTGATCGAGGAAGCGATACTCTTGGTTTTTCGTTTGAGGGAACAGCAGACGAAAATCGCGTAGAGAGGGCATCCTGTGCAATACATCAAAGAGGCGAGGGATCTGGAGGGAGGCTGGGCCCATTTGAAATGAGATGTTGATATGGAGATTCGGGATTCGTCCATGGAGAACGAAGGTCGTGAGGGCGGGCCAGTCGATCGTTGCAAGACAAGTGTAAGCGGTGAGATCCCCGGATAGCTCCAAGTGTGTGAGGGTGGGGGCGTGCTGGCGCAAGAAGACACCGGAGGAACGAATTTCCCGAAAACCGCGGAGGTTTGCCTGTGCTCTGTATTTTCTCCTCCAGTCACGCATGAAGTAGGTGATTTCTGCGAATTTTGGATCAGTTGGGCCGTCTCCGATGCGGAGGGTCTGTCCGACGGGAGTGAGGTTCACACGGCGGAGTGGCATGGGGAAGAACTGCATGAGACTCTGATCGATTGGAGTGTCGATCAGGGTGAAGGATGCGAGGGCGCGACACTGGCCCAGTGCCCCGTAGAGCGCTTGAGGGGGGAGAAAAGGCGTGCTGAGCGTTACTTTGGTGAGTTTTGGCATGCGTGAGAGGGCGTGGATGGGGAGTTCCATGTGGTAGGGACAATAAATACCCTCGCGATCGAGATAGCCGTGGCGAATGCGACCCGGTTCTGTCCACTCGTCGTGCCAGTCGAGACGAAAGTGCCTTTGGGAGGTGATGAGAAAACAAATAGAAAAGAATTGGAGAGGATCTGATACCTGATGTACGGCCAGAGCGACTCTGGGTAGAACATGAGTGCGTTGTTTTTGTCAGTCTTTGATTTCTGTGGCCATCGGACCTCTGCGAAAAGAAAGGGGAGACAAGCTTGACGGACGTGACGAGAGGTGGTCGCGAGGTTGAGGAGGGAAGGAGAGACGGCGTCCTTGCCTGTAGGAACGAGATGGGTGATGACGAGGGGAAATATGTCTGCGATTAGAGACATGACTCGTAGCTGGGGCTAAGCTGGAGAGTTATACTCTGTATTTAGTGTCACCGGTTCAAAAGGCAGGCAGAGGGGGCAGTGGAGACGACCAACCGACATCAGCCTGGCAGGGTCGTAAATATGTCGATCAACCCCAATTCACAGAGTCTAGAAGCTCGGTCTAGACGTTTGATTACGAAATCACTACATGATACAATTTGGTTTCAATTTGGTTACTTGCTCGCGTACTTCTCCGTCCATTCCCGGCTCACTCGCTGCGCATCCTTCTCGTTCTCCTTGTAGTGCTTTGCAACGTCCGTCGCGAGCGGGTCGTCCGGGTTCGGCGCACTCAGCAGTGCCTGTATCGACAGCAGCACGGTCCGGATCTGCAACGCTGGCGACCATTTATCTGTCCGTCCGCGTATCACGAGCCGTCGCATCAAAACTACCACTGCACACACACCTTTCAGGATGTCTAGACAGATGCGCCCCAGTTTATCTATAGCGACCGTCGGGAATTATGTGAGCACAGGGAAAGCAAAATACGCCACTCCACTTTTGGCAATAATGCAGCGCATGCTTCTCGCGTTCAAATTCAACTCACCGATATTGGGATGGTATATCTTGGTCAGGAACCGCACTTTGGGCGGGCTCATGGGATACTCCTCCGGAAGGAACAGTTCTAAATGAAACACGCCCTCTATCACAGCCGTCAGACCATACATCGTGTGCACATCAGCCGTGACTCACGTTGAAACGGGCTCCCGTCAGGTCCTTGGATCGTCACATCAAAGTAACGTAGATTGTCTTCATGCGGCGCGGCTGTGATCCCAGGTGCCGGGTCTGCGACGAGACGTTCAGTTTCCTGGCCATTTGTGTCCGCACAGTCAGCTACCACGACATGGCCACGCTGGTAATAATTACCTTGATGATTCGCTAGATCGTCCGTACACAGTCTCGTCAGGTCGTTATAATACCACGTTAGACTCGATCCACACCTTTGGTAGTGCCATTTCGAGGACGTAAAAAGGTTGTCGTGCGTGGTAGATGATGAGCGGCGATGGTCAAGCGCCGCCGCCATCACACCCGAATCCCGATAAACATTCGACAATCAATATTCCCACGCTTCCTTTGCCACAACCATGGCGGATGTACGTCCAGTTCCAGTCGGTCCGCCCTATACACTACTGACGATCTCTCAGGAAAACGACGACTGGGTCAAGCTCGTCAGCTCCGACGGTTATGCTTTTCTAGTCAAACGCAACGTCGCCATGATGAGCGGGGTCCTCAAGGACATGCTTAATTTCGACAGTAATCTAGTTCCCTTTCGAACCAAGCACCCTGTGTTCCATTACTGCTCCCATAGGTAGCTTCAAAGAAGCACTCGCCAACACCTGTTCAATCAGTGAACGGCAAGTTATCATCTGCCACTCATGAATTCAGATTCCGCTTACATGCAATTTGGTGTCTGCTTCCATATCGACAGCGCCCCTGTCGTCGAAAAAGTGTGTGAATACATGTCCTTCAAGGCGTACTACGAAGGTCCGGGTTCCAAAGAAGACATCCCGACGAACGAGTTCACAGAACGAATACCCCCCGAAATCGCGCTCGAACTGTATGCCCTTGCTACATTCCTTACATGCATTGACCCTGATCCATCCCCTTGCTCGAACCCGCTTCCGTGCTTGTCGTTCTAGTCTCCTTGCTGCGGACTTCCTCGATGGTAAATATTTTTTTGTCGTTTTAAAAACAGTATTGGTATTAAGTTGGTGCCTTGTACCTAGTTTGACGGTCTAAGCGACTTGGTTGCTGCGCCTGTTAGAGCCCTCGGGCATACACCCTGCGCCCGATGAAAACTGGTACCCTCTGCTGGAAGCGATATTATTCATATTTCATGCTTCGGATGGCGGCGCGACGTGAGGCGGCGCAAAGTACAACCTTCCATTGAGTATTCCGACGAGAACACGTTTTGAACCACGTGGATGACGTATGGGAATCTTTAATTCATCAATATTTGGCTCTGGGCTCAAGTATCCCAATCAAAATCTCAGTTACATGCCTGTGCCGACCGATACCCATCTTCAGTCTGCACTTTCAAAGTTTCGCATGTCACATGCTTGGTTCCATGCTGGAGCAAGGAAGGAATCTTTGGCCAAACTATATGTAACTGTCACATCGGACTTAGCGTGGCCGACATCGATCTGTTTTCGTTGAATTGACCCCTTTCTCGGAAATGCATTGACCCCCCACCAGCTTCCGTACAGTCCAATGGCATGTCCCGAAACAATGAATGATGTTGAATCCATTTCCAGAGGCAGTGGACATTAGGTTTGCGCCTGGCGCACCTCGATGCAATTCAAGTGCCGTCCACGCCATCTTAGCAAGCAGGGAGTCAGACGTGCCTTGATGCTCGTGCGAATTTAGATATGGCGACGGCATCACTGCTGTACCTGGCCAAGCGCAGCGCTCGCACATGCGCCGGAAACGAAACAGGGCATATCGCGTCCACGGTGTGGTTCTATCGTTCGCGGATGGACCCGTAGGTCGCGTGATGTCCTTGTGCAGTGGGTATTCGTGCTTCTGAGACGCGCATCCAGGCTGACGCACGTTTGAACGTAGGTCGTGTCCCGCACTATGGCCCACGCCGCACCCTGATATTGATATACAGTATTTTATGGCGTCCTACCTCGCTCGCGCTGGCGTACGTGAGCGTGTTTGGCCCGTCCGACGCTTGCGTTGCGATGTTCGCCCGAGACGCTTAGTTCGAAGATGGGCCTGCCTTGTAACGTCCAAGGCACACAGGGACAGAGCTGACTAATACGAACGTCAGGTCGTTGGCTGGAAACGTGCCTAAGGCCTAAGCCCTGACCATTGGCTACCAACACGCTTCCTTCTGATCTCGACATTCCGAGGGGCTCTCTAGTCATCAATCAACAGAACGCGTGGTGATCGGTTCAGGGGTCGCTTGTGAGGGCACGCATGCTCTCCGCGGTTGTAGAACTGGAGATGACTTGCTGTGTGTGCGCGAGGACGACGGCTGGTTGGGACTGTTGCTTCGTCGGCCTCACGACGATCGTTTACCAGCCTCATTTGATGGGGAAACCTCTGGGTAGGGAGGGTCTGGGCCGTTGTGCCAAGTATGCGGTGCGCCCTCCCATTGGCTGGAGGTCACGTGCGACATTAATCCGCCCCAAAATTTGACGCAAAAAGCTAGTGGGACACCTTCAAGTATTACAGTGCTGTTGACTTTGTCCTCTGATTTTAAAAAATCTTTGTAAATATGCAGGTATCAGTAATTATTGATCTCGGTAGCGTTTGTTTAATTGGAAATTTTTTGATCGGAGATGTGAAGTTTTGATGCGCTCAGGCAACACTGTACATGAAATGAGCTTAGACCTGGAGAGTGGAGAGGAACTCAGAAACACTTGTGGGCTTGACGTTGATCTCAGTGTGCAAGACACCCTTCGATTCGGAAGGGGCGGAATCCAAAGGGACCAGGGAAAGCAGTACGAGAGAACCTTGATGGTTACATCGCTCGTTTGATCACCGGCGCTACGCTTCTTCCGTGTGACTAACTAAATTGTCTCGGGCTCGGGGTGCCCCAAGATCTTTGGCAGCAACCATCTACACTCACTTCCCTCAGATTCTGCTATGGATGCCAATGGGCGCAGAACTCGGAATCTGTCAAATAGCTCTTCTTTTGCCGTGGACCTTTCTGGCACAGGATTACTAGGCGTTTCCCAAACACCCACGACTTTACCGCCCGACACTGACGCTCCCCGAGCGTACGCTCGTCGACGCCTGAGCTGGAGCAATTCTGAAGGTGAACTCGGCGTTTCACAAGAACCAGGGCCGTCCAGGTTAGCAGCGCCCGAAGAAGATCCATTCTCTGACCATCCCTTGAGGAAGGACTCTTCCTTGTTTTCTACTCCCTATTTGAACGCGTCTTCTACCTCTTTGCTCTCAACGGCTATTGACACGGCCGCAGACGGTGACGAGACACGTCTCACGCACGATGCTCAGCCGTCAGTCAATGGTCAATGGTCAAATCACTTGTCTGTCGATTTTGAGCGCTCTGGTGGTCTCCCATCCCGCCACACTAGTGGACGTCGCCATAGTGCCTCTTCTTCCCTAAAACGCACTGTCACGACCGCATTCCGTCGTGCTTCGTTTCGCGTTGCAAGTATCGGAGGACACGCACCCCATCAACGACTATCTGAGGACAGCGAAGGTTCTGATGACGACGCGCAAGAAGGAGCGACGCGAACCGACGTGGCAGGGAGGATAGGGGACCGAACATTATTATCTACCCCTTTGCGAGGGCTGGCCCTTGGCATCTTTAGTCCAACGAATCCACTCCGTCTATGGCTGTACAACTTACTCATCCATTCGTATGTGTGTCTTTGGTTGAGCTTCCAATCCCTAAGACTGTAACCAGGTACACCCAACCAACGATACTTGCCTTGATCCTCTTGAACGCGGTTGCGTTGGTCGTGCAAGCTTCGCGAACGTGGTTACTCCCCCCCAGCCAAGTTCCTCTTACCGCCATGGGATACTTCCACGCCTGGGAGGACTTTGTAATCTTCACTCTCTTTGTAATATTCACGTATGTGTGCTGTTGCATTGACACACGTTGTCGCTAACTAGCGATAGTATTGAAGCCTTGGGTCGAATATGTATCTCTGGGTTGTTCCTTGACCCAGAGATCCCAACATCCTCTTTATTTTCACTCTCGTTCTCCCAGTTGGCTCGCACGATGTCTACAAAATCGGCTTCACTCAACGTCCAAGCTCCCGTGAAACGAAGCGGCTCGTTAGCGCGGGGTTTTACGTTGAAGAGAGTTTACAACAACCTGTCAAAACCGTTTTCACTGTCCCAATCATCGCACTTACGTTCAAATTCGTTCCCACTTGTGCCCACTCGCATGCCTCCGTCGTCCTCTGTCGAGCATGGTGAAGGATACTCGGAAGACCTGGAGCTATCACCCACATTCTTGTCGCGCGTCATGAAGTCCGACGTACAAGAATCCGACCCTAATACCCTCGTCTCACTTCCATTCAGACTTGATTTAGAAATTGCGCGGAGTAAATTGGAGCGAAATATACCCTATTTGCGGCAAGGTTGGGGCAGGATTGATTTCCTTGCGGTGATTGGATTCTGGGTCTCGTTCGCGTTAGCGACCACTGGCGTCGAGCGGGGAGTCCACCATATTGGTATATATAGAGCGTTAAGTGTGCTCAGGACGGCAAGACTGCTGAGTATTACGAATGGTACCACCGTGAGTGATTTACCTCCGTTTTGCGCTACATTTCTCATGCTACCGGTGCAGACTATCATGCGTTCACTTAAAATTGCTCGCCCTCTGTTGGCGAACGTGCTATATTTCATCGTTTTTGCTGTGGTGTTATTCTCGTGAGTATCTCATGGTATCCGATTGACGACCCACTTATGTGGGACCAGAATTATTGGTGTGCAGTCGTTCAGGCGGTCCTTGAGTCGTAGCTGCAATCTTTTGCCTGTGCTCGGTGAAAATTCTACTCGACTAACGCAGACGTGCGGTGGTCACATTAACGCAACAACTCTGGCCCCTTCCCCCTATTTACACTTTGATGGGACACCTGCAGATGTCGCGAAAGGGTTCATTTGTCCGTTGGGACAAGTTTGTCAGGTACGTTCATTCATTGGCCCATGGCGTTATACTTACCCTCACCTAGGAAGGGGCAAATCCATTCAGTGGTGTGGAGAGTTTCGATACGGTATACTACGCCATCCTCCAGATAGTAGTACTGGCCTCAGCGAATACCGTGAGTGTTTCGTTTCTCGAGTGAATCTGATATCACATACTGATGTAATTAAATCAGTGGTCGCAAGTCATGTATCAGATCATGGCATCTGAATACCTTTTTGCCAGCGCTTTCTTCATTTTCGGGATTCTCGTACTGAATTTTTGGTTATTTAACTTATTGGTCGCCGTAATCACAAATTCGTTCTCCGCGATCCGTTCTGGCACCAAAAGAAGTGCTTTTGGAGCAGCACCGTACGTCTCCAAGCTCGGCCCTAACCATATTCCCTCTTAATTGACTATGTAGGCTTGGACGCGTTGCCGATGAACCTGAGAAAGGTTGGTCCGCAGTAACCGGACGCCATGTCGGTTACAATCGTCTCGAAGTTTGGTGGTCGTATACCTGCTGGTTCTGGGTGCTTTTAGCCTTGGCTTCTCTCGTGGTACAGGCTACTGCAACCGCCTACATGAGTGCGGTCCACCGATATATCGTTGACATGACTGAACGCCTAATCACTTTTGCTTTCGACGTCGAGATCGTCGTCCGTTTCGCTATCGAGTTCCCTGCGTGGAGGAACTTTTTCATGCACAGTAACAATTGGTCGGACTTGATCATCGCCATTGGGTGCAGCGTGATCCAAATCCCGGTCATTCATAACTCGAGGGCCTACGCGTGGTTGACGGCCTTTCAACTCGCAAGATTCTACCGTGTCCTTCTGGTGGTACCACGTATGAAGCCCTTGATGGTACGTCCTGCGTTATATTCGTTCCTTTCGATGCATTGAATTTTCACGCAAGCTCACCGTCTTCGGCAACATGTATGGTCTTGTGAACATGACCTTGTTCCTGATACTCATCAATTTCCTCGCTGCCCTGTTTGCCATCCAACTGCTCCAAGGGGACATGGCCGGGACGATCACCATGAACTTTGGTCAACTGTTCAACTCCTTTTTGGCCATATACCAAATATTTTCCTCGGAAAACTGGACTACGGTGTTATATAATGCGACGGACGCCGAACTGAGCCTTGCACAGCCGATCATCGTGAGCACCTTCCTGTGCTGTTGGCTTCTCTTTGCAAATTGTAGGTGTAGTTATTTATGCTCAAAACACGCGTTTTGCTGACAGGAATGGTCGTCTAGTCGTTGTGATGCAAATGTTCATTGCCGTCATCAATGAGAACTTTGCGGTGGCGGAAGAAGCAAAGAGAAGGATACAGAACGCGGACCACCCGAATCCGCAACCTCAGACTACCATTCATCGATGGATACACCTGCTTAATCCCTATGTATGGCTCAAGACAAAGTGCAGGACGGTGATTGTCGAGAACCCATCTTCGACCTCGGTCCTTGAGGAGGAAGAAAGGCTGGTTCCGGATAGCCCCATTCCTATGCATTCCGGATACGAATTTGGCCAGGTTGGGTTCTTTGAGTGTTGATTCTGCCTGGCTACTGATACTGTTTCATAGAACCGTACACCATCGATTGTTAGTTATAGTACCAAGTCAAGGCATCTGCGAGAAAGGTCATTCGGTTTCCTCCACGAAATGTTCACTGGAAGTGAAACATCAGATGATATTCCACTTCTCGTCCTGCACCGGATGCGTTCCGAGTCAAGAGGTCCAGAGGACTCGAACGAGGACGAAACCGACCAATACTTGTGAGGAAGTCTTGCTCGCATCTGGAAGTCTTCGCTTACTTCCTGCCGACTCAGTGATATTTTAGCAAAACTCAAAAGGAAACCATCTATATCCAAGGAGACCAGAGATACCCATAGAACTCAAACTATAGAGCTGATCCGGAAGCACCCTACGTATGATAAAACTTTTTGGATTCTCTCTCAAACGAATCCCCTCCGCCGTTTCTGCCAGAGGATTGTTCGCCCAAGTGGTGGTGAACGGATTTTCGGCATAGCTCCCTCTAAAGGCCCTCACACGCTCTTCCAATGCGCTATCTTCTTAGCGGTTTTTGGCAACATCGTTACCGAATTCATTGCAACACCGCGCTATAGACATAACTACTACATGGAACACGGTCCAAAACGGGGCGCATGGTTCGAGGTCACTGAAGCCACCTTTGGTCTCGTACTCGTCCTCGAATTTTTGGTCAAGGTTATCGCAGACGGCTTTCTTTTCACCCCCAATGCATACATCCGGAGTATTTGGAACATTCTCGACTTCGTTGTCATGGCTGGCCTTCTTGTGAACGTCACGTTCACCATAGCTTTCGTTGGCGGTCTCAGTCGATCGGTCCGCGCCTTGAGGGCACTACAGGCGCTTCGAATTATGACCTTGATCGAGAAGATGCGGAGGACGTTCGAGGACCTCATTCTGGCTGGATTCGTTCGGATACTCGACGCAGCCGTTCTCGCCGTTCTCTACCTCATTCCCTTCAGTGTCTGGGGCACGACCATTTTCGCTGGGTTGATGAACGAATGCAACGATACGAGCGTCCAAGGCATGGGGGACTGCACCAATGAGTACGTTAATACGATCTACGGGAGTAGTTTTGGATTCCTCGTCCCGCGTGCTTGGGATAACCCTGCGCCGTCCACCCAGTTTTCGTTTGACAACTTCCCTGCTTCGATGCTCATCCTCTTTGAGATCGTGTCGCTGGAAGGATGGATCGATGTCATGGCCGTGGCGATGAGCATCACGGGTGTAGGACAACAACCGCAGGTCAATGCTTCCCAGGCAAATGCGATCTTTTTCGTGATATATAACTTGCTGGGAGGCGTCGTGATCTTGACCTTGTTTGTCAGGTAAGTCCAGGTTCTTGGAGGTGTACGTGTGTACGTGCCCGGACTAACGACTGGTTGTAGTATTATCATTGGGAATTTCTCAATGCGCACCGGAACTGCGTTCCTTACTGCGGCCCAACGGGAGTGGATTGATTTGCAGAAACTGATTCAACGACTGAAACCTTCAAAGAGACCCAAAGTTCGGCCCACCTTTCTAATTCGAGCTTGGTGCTACGATCGTGCGATTCACAAGCATGGGTGGTGGACCAGGATGATGACCCTTCTCTTCGTGGTTCAGATGATCGTTTTGATGTTCGTTCTCTCACCCGTTGACATGCTTTCTCTCATGACCTCTGTAGGACCGCTGCGTTCTCTACAGAAACCGCGGATGACTGGCACAGTAAGCAGCTGGTAGCTTCCTTATCCTAGCGCGGCTGACAAAAGGTATTTAGACTTGCTTTCCTTCGCCATTTCGGTGATGTATGTGGTGGATACCATCATTCGACTTTACGGACTTGGGTGGGATTCTTTCCGCGCCAACGGATGGAACCTCTTTGACGTCGTCGTGGCATCTGGGAGCTTCATCTCGATCCTCTGCGCACGCTTCTATCCTCACAATATTTACATTCAGCTCTTACAGAAGCTGTTTTTGGTTAGCGTTGCATTCAAGCTTGTCCAGAGAGTGGCGTCTCTGAACCAGCTCTTCAAGACCGGCGCGTAGGTCCTTGCGTATTATTTCCTTGTTCATCTATCCTTACCATGGGACTCCATCACAGCGCCAGTCTCCCCGTGATATTGAACCTGCTTGCGCTATGGTTCACCTTCTTTCTGTTCTTTGCGATCATGTTCATGGAGGTCTTTGGACTGACAAAGTGGCACTCGGGAGAGACTCCGTATCAGAATTACCAAACTATGGGATCATCGTTGCTCATGTTGGCGTTCATGAGCACCGGGTGAGTGCTTGTGTTAGCAATCGTGGAACGATTCTCGACTCATGCGCTGCAGGGAGGGTTGGAATCAATATATGCACGACTAGTAAGGTGTCCGCGTGAACTGGCCTCCGCCGACGCTGACAACTATGTGCAGTGCCATCGACTACCCACGCTGCACACAGGTTTCTTATGGTGTCTTTTGGACGGATTGCGGTAGCACCGCTTGGGCATTTTCGATGTTTATAGGATGGAACTTGCTGAGCATGGTAGGCGCATTTGTATTATGGATGCACCGTGGTTGATAATTCCTTTCGGCCAGTACATCTTCGTCAACATGTTTACTGGTGTGGTCGTGCAGAGCTTTTCCTATGTTTTCCAGTCCACAGGCGGTGTCTTGAAGTGCATCACGCGTCATGAGACGCGTGCGTTTAAAAAGGCTTGGGCTCAATTCTCAGATCCGAGCACCGGCCTTTTGGAGCGTGACAATCTCGTGCCGTTCCTCGCGGTACGCCGTCCTTCGATCGCCCTTTTGGTTAACCATTCATTACGGTGTGTAGAGACTTGACGGCGTCTTTGAAGTGCGCATTTACCCTACCAAGTATTCCATACCGGCTATCGTGGCAGCCTGCAGAGACAAGTCGAGAAAGGACGACATTAATGTACGCAAATTGAAGAGGCTGCTCGGCAAGATCGATTTCGAGGAGATACGAAAGCGACGCGCCGTGTATATGCGGATTTATCACGAGGCGAACGCAATATACTACCGAGGCAAGGGGATCTCGTTCACGGACATGCTTGTGCTGCTTGCACACCACAAGCTCATCAATGAGCAGGAGGCACTGGTGTGAGTCTCGCCATTCTTTCTTCTGTTGAGGCAACGAGTTGTGCTTACTGTGCATGGGCCAGGTTCAAGGAACGGGAGGCAAGAATGGAGATGCTCGAGCTGGTGGCGGGTCTCGTCTGCCTGGACAAGGTGCGGTCTAAACTGTCGATGATCTCTCTTCATCGAGAGTTTCTCCAAAAACGTCAAAAGGCAACCATGGAGGCTCAGGGTAAGCAGACATTTGTTTGGGCATGGTTTCAATGCTGACGTGGGGCGTGAGGACAGGTCTCCCAACAATTTTGGTTAGCGCGGTGTCGTCGGACACGAGCCTACGTGGCACGACGGTTGCGATGAACATCCATGTGAGTCAGGACTCGGCGTTGGGTCGTGAGGATGGCCAAGTGGCGAGTTCGTGAGGCAACGGCCACACGCTGGCCTCGGACCTTGTCATGTTTCGTTCTATGGTCTAGGGTGTACGGACTCATTTAGCGTATGGGATATCATAGTGCGGTACAGCGCACACCATCATATTCACATTCTATCATCCTTACTACTTGTTAGCTATGAAGCCGACTGGGGCTATCCTAGCCAGTCCGCGTGGTCGGTCGCCACAGGGTCAGTCATGTATGCTTCAATATCATGATGCTGGGAGTGACCACGCACGGTATATTCAAGAAATCAACGGGTTCTTGGTTCAAGTTCATGCCGTATAGTCGTGAGTTGGCAGGTCCAGACTTCACAAGTCAGAGCCACCGCCGTTGGCCGACAACTCATGTCCGAGGCTGTGGAGACACCTGGTCTGTTGTCACGCTTTCCACGGGCGCGCCCACGTTTCTTCAAAGCTTCATGCACTGGATGAGCCTGGGTAACCACCAAGTGCGTGTACGTTTGTCGTCATGTGCTGATATGGAAGTATACAGTTTACATAACACCTGACGTAGATGGGTCACCATCATGACTGTAGAGCCTTGTGAGTCTATATTCTACTTTCAACATGTAATAGAATGACATACTGACAACACATCGAGCTGCCAGTAGCGGCGCTACACCTGTGCACAATGACATGGCGAACACGCCAGCGCTGAGTACCCGACAACACCAAGCGCGAAGACAATGAGAACATCACCGACGCGACCAAGCGAGTTGCAGATACCTCTGGTTGTCCAACGGTATGACGTGGCACAGAAGCTTTCCCGCTCGGTATAAGACGACAGCCAGAGCGAGAGTGAGTCCATCATCATTCACAATGTTTGCTCGACTCATCTTCGCACTCTCTGCAGTTCTCTCCTTCTCTGCCATCTCTTACGCGACTCCTTTGAACAGCACGTCCACTGACGTGAGCGCCGCCGGGGGAAACGGTCCTTTTAGCGGTGGATTGTAAGGCAATTGTTTTCTTGCTCGTTTCCCATTATAATTCCCCATAGCGCGACTTATTATTACCAGGAAGGTGCAGCCGGTGCTTGTGGTCATGTCAACCCGGACAGCGCCTTGATCTGTGCGATTGGTATGTCCCTTTCCCTCGCACCCTCGCACCCTCTTATCCTTTTCGACAGACAAGGATCGTTATGGCAACCTGGGTAATAACGCTCCGCTCTGCGGCCGTCAAATCAAGATCACCAACACGAAGAACAAGAAGACGGTCCGAGTCACGGTCGCTGACAGATGCCCCGGGTGCAAGAACGCAAACTCGATCGACCTCTCCGTGGGCGCTTTCGAGAGGATCGCGGCCCTCAGCGACGGTGTTGTGCCTAGTCAGTCTATTCATTTTCATTTTCGTCTCGTTTGCTGATGATCTTACAAAGTCGAATGGTCCTTTGTTTGATAAGACCCGCCTTTGATCGTCCCACGCGGGTTCTTCCCCGTCCCTGTCGTAGTTCCACTGGTATTCCCTCGTGTTGGTGTAGATCTTTCTCTGTGGTGGTTGCTTGCCGCCTTTATCTTTATTTATTTTGCCAGCGGATATAGACTTGTCCACCTGCAGTTGTTGTTGTCTTATTCAGAATGCAATGAATGAGATTTTGTTTATTATCTGTGAGCTATGGGGGGATTACGCATTACGCAACTCGAACCCTGGGTGTATGCGAAAAGAGATGAAACAACAATGCCCCCTTGGTCGTACTACTAGGTAGTACTTGCGTGCGGGCGTGATTCTCCCTACAGCTCCGTTACACCAGTTTCGCTGCAATATGCCAGCATATATGAACTCGCCTTCCTACCACTTGTAATGTCAGTATAAACTCGAGCGAGACAGGTTCATTCTGACTATAGCACTTCATGTATCCACACAAGTCTTGTACGCGATGCATAGTTCGATGATGATCAACCCACCCAGACGCTCCACAACATCATCTGGGTACCACATCCCGGATTCCAATCCAGCGGATTCTCAACACTCTCCTGCACGAAACTCCGTGCCCACATGCACACGGGTCTCGTCACCCAGGAGCCGCTCCCACAACTTCTTCCAAGACGCGGGGGAATACGAATAGCTAGTCCTAGCATCCACCGCTAGGCATGAAAGACATGACGCCAACATGAAATGTGGTACGACTTACATGCCCGTCGTATCACCGATCACGCCTTCCTCTGCTTTGGCAACGTGTCTCCCAAAGATCACCGCCGGACCATTGCCTTCGCTCACCTCCAGAAGTGTCGCAAGGCGACGCGCGAGCGCTTCTTGCGTTCCCTCATCAAACAGGTGAAAGAATGTACCCGCCCAGATATACCTGACCCTCCCGCAAAGTTCGTTCAAGTTCCGGACGTCCTTGAGAGATCCATGTGCGCCATCTGCAACTTGAGGGAACGGACGCAGCGCGATGTCAAAAACGTCCCCAACGCAGAACGAAATCTCGCAGCTGTCCTGGTCACCATAAAGTTCGTGACCTAAATCAATGAAGTCGCGTCGTACGTCGCATCCGATGAGCGACGTTGCGGGGTATCCGGAATGGACAAGGTAACGCAAATCAGTGCCCACTATTTTCTGACTGAGTTGAATCGGACTATCCAATAGGATTCAGGTAGGTATAACCCACCGCCACAACCAATGTCGAGAAGCAAAGGTGCGTTGGATTGTCCAGAGGTTTTACCAGTTTTCAGGATATGAGCGAACGCATCGTTTTCAGCTATGGCAAAAAACACATGGTAGGATGCATAAATGCATGGATAAGGATAGACGTGACTGCGGTATCGGTGAAGTCAGAAAATCCATGCCTTAATTGGCGTTGTTGTAACGCACAATGCTCTGAGAAGCCATCAATGGTCAGCGACACACTGTGTGCCAAATGGCACTGGCAATTGTGAATGGAAGAAACGCACTTCTTCCGAATCTCGAGGACCCGTTTTTTGATCTCTTCCTCAGCATCGGTGGCTTCTGAATTCATATCACGGATTGCATGAAGCAAAAACTTGATTTGCTTCTCTGATAATGTATAATTAGGTGACCCGTCGAGAGCGGGGATAAGCGAGTCATCAGGTCGCCGTTCTCGAACAATGTGACCTTCAGTTGTCACCATCAATAAAGCAGAGAATTGAAGGACAAGCAACGGATGGGATTCCCTGCAGCTTGGGCTATAAATCGCCTGCAAGATGACGGGATCCTTCGGATCCCAACACGCACTCCGCCTTGTCCCACCAACAGCCGTCCGGGTCCTGGCTTTTTGCCTGTTCTGGCGAAGGAACGTTGAACATAACTTTTTTGCTCATGTTATGGATTGTGTGCTTAGTTCTCATTATTGTCATCATTGGCAGAGAGACCCACCAAATCTTATATGTACTCCTACCATTCTGGATACCGTGGGCCAAGTTCGTACCATGTGGAAAGGTCTCCAGGATTCACAGGCCCGGGCCCAGTGCAGTTGTTTTCCGTTGATTACTGATTTACCGACAATGATTGTGGCGCGTGGTCACGCCACACTTGACGACCTTCCTTACGACCATTGATATACTAGGTACGGTACAGTCTCACACTCGACTGGAGTATTCTAGATTCTAGTCCGGCCAGGGGGGGTTCCAATAGTCACCGATGGGTGGGGAGTAGTATGCTGAAGGAACGCCGATGGGCCGCCTGAGGTTGACCTGTCTACAGACACTGGCCCAACGGGTCGCATATGCTTTCCAACCAGGTGGTCGAACCCTCCATTCACTCACCCAAGCATCCGGGTAGCAATGCTCAATGTTAGAAAAGAAGGTGGAAACCGCCTGAACCGATTCTGCTTCCAACATCGAATCGAGGACATTGATGAACCTCGGCAACGACCTCGTTCCAAAGCTTCCTAGAAGCGTGCTTGAAGGTGGTTCCGTGTAACCGCGCGTGTCGACGGCAAGTGCGATCAAACAGAGCGATGGACACGTTTGAAAAGAAGTTGTAGGAGCCCATTGAGCGTGATGCCAGTGCCTTGGGCGTTCCATCCCACATACATGTTAATCGTGAGCCATCTGATGTGTGGCCATGCTGATGCCAATGTGAGCAGATCGTTGGTCCTCAAAGTGACGCTGCACTCGATGCTGAGGGAGAGCACCCAGAGATTACTGAATTCCATAGGTGGGCGAATGTTATCCAAACCAAGTATGGGAACATCATGATACGGTGAGACTTCAAGTTGTTGACATTGACTTATCATGATGTACGTAATAGTGTGGTGGATACTGGATGTCCGAATACCAAGAAAGTAGGCGGTGAGTTCTTCCCTGGAAGGGCATCTGTCGACGTTAACAATGAGATTCTTGATGGCAGAAAGTCAGGTCCCTGAGAGGAAGTGCAAAGAAGGGTCCCAGGATTCAGAATGTAGCTGCAAGGTACGGAGGTTGGGAAATAGAAGAGGTGGTTCAAAAGCTGATGATGTACCACTCAGAGACAACGAAAGTAGGGCCAATGCTGATATGCGAGACAGATGCACAAGAGCACCTGCATCCAAAGTGACTTGAGGGCAAGTGACGGACCTGAAGTTTTGCCAATGGCAGATACAATTTGAAAAGAATTTGTTAAATGTGGTGTCGGATTGTTTAATGTGGACGGTGCGTGTTTGGATGTCTGGGGTGAACTCGGGAAATGATTTGAGAGAATCTCGGGCGGCACTCGGAGTCTCGCAGGCGAGGATATGGAGGGTGTTAATGGACGGCAGGGGGAGATGCAATACAGGTAAGACTTGAGACGTATATTGACAATGCAGATACCTCAGATTGGGAAATTTCGAGAGAATTTGGAACGAAGTTACAAAAAAGAGACTGAGAAAAGTAACCGAAGATGTTCAGAAGGATCTCTGGTATTTTAAGCGCACGATGCATCCTCTGATAGTAGATATGGATTGATGGGAGACGATGCAACGGTCACACAGTATCGACCAGAGTTCTACAATCAAGATTGTGACGACAAAGAGCCTTCCTGAGATAGGGGCCCAGCCCGCCCATAAAAGGACATTGCAAAATCGACCCGGTCCAAATTTGGAAGACCGAAGTTGATCATTCATCGGTCCATCGCAATCAGACATGAGTTGGCTATGGCTATAGCGGCGCCAGAGAGAGCGTACCGCTCGTCGTCGCTCTCCAGCGTTTGAAACATTGCATGGACAAGGAAGCGTACAAGTGGTGACGAGCTAGTGGAACGTGCCATTTGTTATGCCACCATCAAGACTGCAGGGTGAGTCCGCCGCGATCTATGGTTGATGGTATCAATTCCCTAGCCATGAAATTACATGCGAAACCATAGTGACCCTGCCTCAAGTAGCCATTACGTGCTTCATCTATGCATCATGACATGGTGAACACAGTGTCAAAACTACCAATGCCACATTGCTAGATATCTGATGACAAAGAAGCGCGACTCGGAATGAATCCATCGCCGACACAGTGACCGAGCCAAGTTACACACCTGTATGAAATGTAATATGGAACGATTACAACGCAGAGGCAGGGGACACCGCACCAGTAATGGAGGCTTGTCTGCTCGATAAAAGGGGGCATCGACAGCGAGCAGAAGAGTCCATCATCACCTTCATTCATTCTCATTTCGCCATGTTTTCCACTCTCATTCTCACTCTCTCTGCAGCGTTCTCCTTTTCTGCCGTTGCTCATGCCGTCCCTATGAACATGACTGTGACGTCGAGACAGGATTCAAACGGTCCCTTCACTGGTGGAGTGTAAGTTCATCCCCCCATTTCAATCCCTGCCCTCATTGCTCGCAGCGCGACCTATTATTACCAAGGCGGAGCAGCCGGCGCCTGTGGCAACGTAAACTCGGACGACGCCTTGATCTGTGCAATTTGTATGTCTCTTCATTCTTTCCTTCCCCCCCTCTCACCCGGTCGAGTAGCTCAGGCCCGTTACGATTCCTCGCTCTGTGGGAGCCAGGTTCAGATCACCAACCTGAACAATCAACAGACGATCACGGTCACAATACAAGACGAATGTCCCGGATGCGACGAGAACTCGATCGATCTCTCCGTTGGTGCGTTCCAGCAACTTGATGACCTCAGCGTTGGCACTTTCCCTAGTCAGTCGGCCATTGTGCATTTTCTTTAAATCCTTTGTTTTGCTAATTCATTG
This sequence comes from Boletus semigastroideus, assembly GCA_038090295.1. Lineage (NCBI taxonomy): Eukaryota > Fungi > Basidiomycota > Agaricomycetes > Boletales > Boletaceae > Boletus > Boletus semigastroideus. The sequence goes on from JBBPMK010000143.1 coordinate 46,726, forward strand.
AACTAGTTGAGTGGTCCTTTGTATAATCGAACATCCTTAAATCGTGGCTAGCCTCCGTTGCTCTCGGCTTTTCGCACACACCACTCTTACTTTGAATCCTTGTTAATATTATTTATTGGTCTATCTAGCATAGATCTCCCATCCTTAGTAGCAAGCCACCAGTTTTTTTATCTCATTCATGTAATAGAGTAATGTTGAGAATATGATATCTACTAGATCTGTGGCGAATACTGTGTGAAAATAGATGAGGTTCCAGTTGATCGATTCGAAAGTGCCCTGTCCACGGCGTGTGCAGCATGCTTCATCGCGTGGTCGAACTTGATACTCCTGCGTTTCAAGGCGCCAGAAATTGGGTTCTCCTGTGTCATCATGTAAAAGTGGCATTGATGCCTTCTATAGCTGACGGATATTAGTAAGTGGATGTTAGGACCTGCACCTGCCCTGTCCCGTGTTACTGCTGACTGGTGAGGCCGCTGCGTAGTCTCATTTCACTTCCTTCTGGCTTTGGGTGGTTGAAGGTCCCCGGTTGAACTTGACTCTAATGCCCATGCGCTCAAGACTCACGCTAAATGAAATTGTTTCTCGTCTGGGATCTTTAGGATGTATGCTTTGTCAGTCTTCTAATGGAGCCAAGTCATCAGAACTGGTGCCCAGTGAACAGCGCCCTGCTAACAATACCAATACCCGGCCAGTCATGCGTCAGCCCGAGGAACGCGACGCCAATGTCATTCGTCATGTTCAAGGCTATGGCGGCCCAAGTGACACCCGCCCTCGCTGCCCAGTATCTTGAGACACCGTTGTGTGTGCCTGGGCGCGTATGCACGTTCAGGTGTGACGTGAAATTCTCGCTGGGGCCTAGAAGCTTGATTTCACTTTGCCCCATAAGAGTACTAATGCGGAGGACTCTACATTCTGCCATGCAACGTAAATAACTCACATGCACAATCACAAGTCAGGAGGGCAGTCAGGGTGTACATATGGTCGGTTCTCCGCGCTTTAGGCAGTGCGATTTGGCCAGAACGAAAGGCGGTCCGGGTTCCTGAAGTAAGGTCAACATCGGCGACCACTTGAAAGATATAGCTTGCTCTGACTGTGTTTCTCAAGAGGCCCCTTTTAGTGGCTCGAGCAGCTCCGTTTATCACATATGGCCTCGCGTCCTTCGTCGACCTGTAGAGGCACGTTTGCTTCACGTGCTCGAAGTTGCTGTTGTGTGGGGTGTTCGCAACCTATTGCAAGCAACGCGTGCTGGTTGTCTTCAAGTTCGAGTGGAGCTAAAAAGTCTTGAGCACAAAATCGATCGTCCAATGTTTCTCCGAACGCCAGCCAGCGCGCTCGTTAACTGGAAAAATAAAATATTAGTAGCTTTCATAACACACACACACGGTCGTGTGGCAGAGCGGTGATCAGTCCTTATGTTCATTGTTCACCCATAACGTGTTTATTTGGAACACCGAACTGGGTCCGTCACGATCGGAATTAAGTTGGCCGTGGCTATAACGGAGACACACAACCACACTATCCATCATCTCTCTCCGCCGCCCCATGATGGTGGAGTTCATTATCGGCTAATGGTGGCTCGTCTACCATCACGGTCGCAGAGGGTGAGTGGTTGATGGTATCTACACTATGAAATGACATATACAATGATACGGAGCAGTGTCCATGCCGCCAGAACTTTGGGTGGCCGTTACTGCTTCACGCTGTGGCGAACAGGGCTACTAGACGACAACCCGCACGAGTACAATGATTCATCGCCGATTTGACCGAATCAAGTCTTACTCGACCTGGACGACGATGTAATGCTGCACGACCAACAATGCACAGGCAGCAGGCAGGGGGGCCACCGTATTGCCAATCGAGGTTTGCCTGCTCAATAAAAGGGGGCATCGACAGCGAGCTGAAGAGTCCATCATCACCTTCATTCATTCTCATTTCGCCATGTTTTCCACTTTCATCCTCGCTCTCTCTGCAGCGTTCTCCTTTTCTGCCGTCGCTCGTGCCGTTCCTATGAACATGACTGTGACGCCGAGACAGGATTCAAACGGTCCCTTCACTGGTGGAGTGTAAGCCCGATCACTCTACCCCGGTCCCTCTCCTCAATCCCCGCAGCGCGACCTACTTTTACCAGAACGGAAACCCCGGCGCCTGTGGGAACGTTAACCCAGACAGCGCCCTTATCTGTGCACTCGGTAGGCATCTATCCATACTCCGCTCTGGCGCGCGCTGACCGTTAAATAGATGAAGCGCGCTTCGGTACCTCGGGTCCCGCGTCCCCCTTCTGCGGTCGTCAAGTCCAGATCACCAACTTGAACAATCAGCAGACGATCACCGTCACCGTCCAAGACGACTGTCCGACGTGCTCCAACGAAAACTCGATCGATCTGTCGGTGGGTGCGTTCCAGCAATTGGATGACCTCAACGTTGGCGTGTTCCCTAGTCAGTCCTTTTTGCTTTTGCTTCGTTTGCTTTCGTTCGCGCGGGCGTGCTGACTTGACGCGTTGAACGTAGTCGAATGGTCGTTTGTATGATCGGAACGCTGGCGAGGATGCACTCTTTGGAAGAGTGTCTTTTTCAACTGGTCCCTTGGGCAGCTTGGTGGATTTCGATTTTTATTTCGCTATTTATTCGTCTATCTGGCATAGATCTCCAGCTCGTCACTCGTTGCATCTGTCTCGTTCATGCCATAGAATGCTATAGACGAGATTACCGTAGTGTTGATAGATAATATACTGTACTTGTACTGATTCTTTACATTTGCGAGATCTGTCAAGACGATCGTGCCTTTGCATCTCTCCGAGTCCGATCTCAGTGATTCTGCACGACCCCTGGAGGCCTGGTAGAAGTCGACATGAAAAACAATCGATATACACAACATTTAACTAGTCAAGTACAGGTACACTTTCAACGACAGCACGAAACGCGCCGACAAGCGATTCACCTCGCACCGCACCCCTAGATCCCATCTCACACAAATCCCCAACCAGCCCCAGGTTCACGCACCCTGGGACCGCTTCGACTTCTTGGTCACCTTGCTCCGCCTCGTCTCCACCACCCGCTCCGTCCGCCTCTGCTGCTGCACCACACCCCTTGGGTCACGCACGTCCCGTGGGTCCATCCCACCCACCGCCTCGTGCTCCACCCCCACATCCTCTTCCAGCTTGCGGATCTCCATACCGAGCTCTTCGAGATCGCCAGAACTGCGACGACGCATGCTGGGCGCGGGAATGACGGGATAGTCCAGGCCGTCGGTCGGTTGGAACATGGGGAGACGCTCGTTGGCGAGATCGGAGCGACGGCTATCATATAAATGTGTGTGTCAGGGCGGGGGGGGCGCAATGACTCAATGTCTGACAAAGGAAAATAAAATGAATAAAAAAGATACGAACGCGTCTGCAAAATTGCGAATGTAGTGTCTGATTTGGCTGCCTTGGTCGGTGAGCATGTCGGGACCTCTTCGGTCTTCGATGGGGAAGGTGGACAATTCAGAGGCGTTCTCGGCTTCCTCTCTGCAGAGAAAAAGTTCATGATCAGCCATAGAGCATCGAAACCACCGCGTCGATGGCAGATCCAACGCGCAGAGGGGTAATGCAGATCACATTTAGAAACACACCTCAGAAGCTGGAACACGCGTTGCATCTTTCCGACCGCCAAAATTTTATTCTTGATCTGTTGGCTTCTTACTGCGAGTTCCGATGGCGGGAGTGCGAGATCGACAGCGAGGTCTTCGTCCTCCTCCTCGTCCGCGGCTTCCAGTTCTTCTGGACTGCACGTCGCAAGAATCGCGAGCAGCATCTCCGTGACTAACAATAGATGAGTCGGGCGCTGAAAGATAAAATGGGACATACTCTTGGCACCGACAAAGGGTAAGCTCCACGTGAACCCGTCCATGAAATTCGGTAGCCAGTACGGATGACTGCTCGAGTGGAACTGCCTGATCGTGATGCTCTTGTTGGCGTACTTGATGATAGCGCCGCGATTATGGTATACATCGAGATAGTTGGGTGCGCTAAAGACGGTGATGACAGAAGGAAACTTTTTCGTAGGCGTTTTGCGGTACATCAGATATCTGGAGCGTCGTTCATGCTCGAGGGATGGAAACGAAGCGACACGGAACATACCCTGCGTCCTGTGCCTCGTGCCCTCGCATGATGCCAAGAAGGCTGTTCCGCTCGAGGAACTTGCACGCTGCCTCATACCTTTCACATCGTGCCACCTTGCCGTTCGTCATACAATCACACACTCGAAAAATGACACCTACGTGTAATAGAAAGAACAACCTCTCGTCGTGTTGTGCTCAAACGTCGTTCCTGGGGACAAAGGAGGTCCCTGAGCAGTAGGCTCTTGTTCATGTCCAAAGTTGACGACAGGGTCCGACCACAGCAGGTCGCACAGCAATCCGCTAGATCCGGGCTCCTGAAATCGGTCAAGCTGCGCGAGCATCCGTCAAAGATACATTCGGGCAAGATCCGGGAACGGAAATATCAAAAACGTACTCTCCGGAGATCTTCTAGAGTGACGAGTTCAGGGGAAAGGCCACCATGGACACAAAAGAAGCGACCATCGACGAGGGCGGCGAGGGGTAATGCATTGAAAGAGTCTATACATGCGTCGTAAACTTCTTGAGAGTACTTGTGGAGACCTGTGGGGCTCATCATATTGAGATCGGAAGAACCCTTGACGTTGGGCGAGGATATGCATACATTCGCGCTTGAAAGTGAAATATTCGGTTAAATGTCGACATTCGTGGTTTCCGCGGAGCAGGGTGATCTCTTTTGGACGTTGTATCTTGATGGAATAGAGGTATAAGAGACACTAGAAGTAGAAAAGGTGAGAGATAGCGAGGACAGATGAAAACAAGATATACCTCGATCCCGAAGTTTCCGCGATCGACGTAATCACCGAGGAATAAATACGAGTTTTCTGAAAAGCTACCCCCAATCTCGAAGAGTTTCATGAGGTCATACTGTCCAGTTGAATCAGTGCATCGATATACATAGGGGAATCTAGGAGCTCACGTATTGACCATGGATATCACCGCATACTATGACGAGTTTAGCGAGGGCACGCGACCGGCAAGCTGCGCGGATGACGAGTGGCACGAGAGAGACGCACTTGTAACAGGACTCCCTACATTAACC
>JBBPMK010000144.1:0-51840 GCA_038090295.1 Boletus semigastroideus
GAATTGATATTAATGTTGGGAAAAACGGACCAATCCAAATTTCACAAAGCCCTCACATAAGGAGCCCATGATAGGTATTCACTAGACACGTGAGAGCCACGACCAGACCCCGCGCGAACGTGCTTGCAGGTACTATAATGGGAGTTCTGGTCAGAGTGGAAGCTTCCTGAAAAGAATATGGTCATACACCATCTAGACGGTCGAAAGAGCTTGAGAAGTAGGTTGCTATTGAAATTTGGTTCACAAAGCAAGAATATTTGTATTGCTTCAACTTACGACGGGACTTCCGATAAAATGAATAGGATCTGACGGAACGTCGGTCATGCGTTGGAACATGCAAGCAGAGAGACGCACATAAAAAACTGAAGCGACAGTATTATACCTGAACCCAACGAGATGCAGATCAGTGGACAAGCCTGCAACTTCGGCATTTCCTGGCAGGTAGCATAAGATCTATCGCCTGAACGGGAAAGGTCGGATTATACTTGCCGAGATTAATACTATCTCTGGAGTGTAAAATGTCATTGGGCCCCCGATGGCATAGACTTCGACAGTACTCACAACAACGACCAAAGGTACAGTAACATCACCATAGGGAGGATATACCAGTCTATCTTGCGCAGTAGCCGAGCATGCTCTGCAGGGCCGAGTTCCGAGTCAACGCCATGGAGGTGATCAATGGCCTTTTCGTCGTTAATGGGGTCAGAATCTACGTTTCCGGTGGCTGAAGGGGACATATTGGCTGAAACTTTGAGAATACAAAGTACTAGGCACTGCCAATGAGAAATTCGGTGGGCGACGTTGTCAGAAGGGACATGGTGAAGCTGTATATTATATACTTCGAGTCAATCCGCCGGTTGACGAGCGAATGGAGTACAGGACAAGAATCTGAGATCTGAGATATTTCTGGATTCAAATTTAAGGTGGAAAAACAGACCTGAACAGCACATCACAAGAATCTGCATGCAATCTCCAACGAGTTGCATTATGTCTGGGAAGGTAAGCAGACACGATGCTTACCGTACAGGATTCTCCATCCGTCTGGCGATAGGGGTGGAGCGCTGATCGTTGCTAACTTTTGGAGTTCGAGTCCCACCTCATCTCGCTCCTGCAGTGCTGTTGGATCACCTTATTCTCGAACATAACTGAGGAACACCAAGGGTAGTGAGTCCTTCCCTGTATCCGGTGAATCTCGTTTAACTGACGCAGCTGCAACGAGGACGAAACGAAGAAAGAAGTCCACCCTGACAATGAGGCTACTTCAACGCACCAGTGTTATAGCCTTATGATTCTGGCTTGGCCTGAGGCCATCCCGTGACGGTGTGGTATCAAAAGAAGGTTCAGAAAAGGTGATCGGCCGCCGAAACCTGAAAGGACCGGCCCGGGCTTCCAGCGATGGAGTCGTCCACTCTATCCTGCGATTCCGAGTCACCCGCATATTTCTCTGGCGAAACCCCAGGAAGCGGATCTGCGGCCCTACCCATCGTGACAGCGTCTGGGGCGAGGCTATCCGATTAGCTGACACTGAACCCTTCGAGGGGCAAGTACTTACTCTCGTGTGCATGGCACCAAAACTCATGTCAACCTACACAATTTACATGTCCATGTCGCGATGTCAGTGAGCGAGTCGGCCCCCTGAAAGGTGTCTAAGAGACGTATCCAAATCGAAGAAATACCCGTGTGACAAATGACCCAAACAAACCCAGGCATTGTCGAATGCAGAACTAGTATCACTGCCTGAGGCAACGTCCCTAAGTCTTTCCTCGGTGCTCAAACCACGGGATACAATCGATACACATGATCAGACTTCGTGTCAGATCAGAGGCTCGGAATAGCCAATCAAATCTTTGGTGAAGCTTCGTGGATGCCTCAAGTATCCCCTCAGGTGGAGCGACTCCGGCTCCCGCTATCGGCGGGTCGAGTTATGTCCCTTAAATAAAGTTAAGAAGGCTCTCAAAGCGAATTCTGGTATTGGCATTTCACACTTGATTGCTTGATATGTTGAGGGCGACACCTTGCTTCATATCTCCACCGGCGTTCGAGCCAACCCGCATACAGCCGGGTATACTCCGGCCGCAACGAGATCAGAAGCGCGATTTCATATCACTCACTTGAGTCTCTGTAAAAGTCTGATGGAAATTGCCAATGGCGACCATTCCACAATATTTGCTACACACTAACTACAACTTGACAACTTTCACGACGACTATCACGAAAGGCTACATAGTACGATTATACACGAGATGACTTTTGTGTGTTGCATCTCGTTCACCTTTCCTCCAGACTGTACTCGACTGGAGGTAAGCTATTATCCCACTCCTTTATATTCATTCCTTACCTAGCCAAGTATTTATCCCCTGTCTAGCCTCGGGTTCCAACATTTTGGATACATGTGATGTAACGGAACCGACACGAATGTCAAGCCAACATCAAAGGGTATACCTGAACAGGGGACTTTGGTCACCCATATTTCGAAATTCCATCCCTATGTTCCTCAGTAATTCCACCCTCGCTACGCTCCTTCTCTTTTCATTTGTTGACTCTGTTGTAATTCCACATAGTAAATGTAGATCCGAGTATACTGGCCGTGGTCAGAAAACAAAAGATAATAGACGCACACGACACTCAAACAACAGATATTTATCCCATGGCCAACATGGTATTGAGGAGGGTCGAAATAAATAAAGGATGCACAACATCTATCGCAATTGCATCAGATTGTATAACCCTGATGATCGATATGGATAACTATGCGAATGCGGTGATCATGGCGATGACGACGCCACGCTTCATATCTCCTCCAGCATTCGAGCTAGCCCACGCGATGCGAATTGCAACACCCGGGGTTATTCCAACCACAACAAGAACGACACCGACGTAAGACGCAGCAATGTGTTCTTGTGTGTACAGCACAGTAAACCCCAAAAGAAAAACAAATGCCCCACCGATAATGTACGGTCCACGGAGGTTCTGGGTGTCAGAATAGATCCGAACAAGAATGCTGCATACAAATCCCACAACGTAGGGAGGATCGGAAAGTAACTGCGCGTCAGCGGTGGAAAAGCCGAGCTCGTTGATGATTTTAGGAAGGAAAAGAGCAATAGAGCCAACGGGAACGATAAAACTAGCAGTCCGTGAAAATGTCAGAGCATCAAACACACGAGATAGTCCGGCTTACATACCAAATGTGTATGCAAGACATGATGTACACTTTATAGTCCTTAAGGGCTTGTAAAACAAATCGAAAACTGTAGTGCGTCGCAAGGTTTTGTGAATCACCCTTCAGGAAACCAACAATATTGCGTCTTTCTGCCTCGGTCAGAAATGACGCATTCTCGGGGTGCTGATGCTCAGGCGATCAGCATCTATGCGGAACCGGACTGATATTTAAGGCGTACGTCATGCATGAAGAAAAATCCTCCAAAGGCTATGATCACCGTGGCTGGGGAATGGAGTTTGATACTCGCACTAGCGATGAGTTGGAGGCTTACCAAGACCCTCCAGACAGAACCGGCCGCGTTAGGTTAGCACGTTGAGTCTCATGAAATTAAAAGTTGCGTACGATCCATTGCCAGCCATGAAGCCCACCGATCCTGCAAAAATAGAATAAAATTGACAACGAAAATTTCATCAGAGTTACATACCTCGATAGCGTAACTTGTATTGCGTGAATAACATGTTGCTTGGGCTTCAAAGGGGTACTCACGCAAGAATGCTGGCAATGCACCCGCAAGGGTTGCACTAGAGAAGGATATCGCAATTCGCTTTGCCCTGTGAGCACGTGGATACCACATTGAAAGATAATAGTTCACGCCCGGCGACAATCCAGCCTCCGTGAGACCGAGAAAAATTCGTGTGCTATACGGAATTAATGTTAGAGAATAACGGACCAATCCAAATTTCATAATGCTCTCACACAAGGAGCCCATGATAGGTATTCACTAGGTACGTGAGAGTTACGATCAGACCCCACGCGAACATGAATGCAGGTACTGTGATTGCAATATTTGGTCAAGGCGGAAGCTACCTGAGAAAAATGCGGTCACACACCATCTGGACGGTCGAAAGAGCTTGAGAAGTATGTTGCTATTGAAAGCTGGTTCACGGAGCAAGAATGTTTATATTGATTCAACTTACGACGGGACTTCCGCTAAAACGTATAGGATCTGACGGTGCGTTGGCCGTGCGTTGGGAAATGCAAAGGAGGGGAACGCACATAAAAAATTGCAGCGACAGTATTATACCTGAACCCAACGAGCTGCAGATTAGTTGACAAGCCTGGGAGTTCGGCATTTCCTGATAGGTGGCATAGGATCTATCGCCTGACGAGAAAGTCGGATAACACTTGTCGAGATTAGTACGATCTCTGGAGTGTAAGATGTCATTGGGCTCCCGATGGCCTAGTGAACGACTAAAGGAACAGCAAAGTCGCCATAGGGAGACTATTCCAGCCTATCTTGTGCAGTAGTCTAGCATGCTCTGCAGGGCCGAGTTCCAAGTCAACACCATGGACGTCGTTAGTGGGGTCCGAATCTATGTTTCCAGTGGCCGAAGGGGACATATTGGCTAAAGCGATGAGTAAACAAAACGCTAGGCACTGAGAAATTCGATGGGGGGCGTTGTCAGAAGTAACATGACGAGGCTGCATATTATACACATCAAATCTATTCGCCGATTGACAGGCGAATTGACCACAGGACAAGGATCTTAGATCTGATGTATTTTTGGTTTCGAATTTGGGGTGGCAAAACAGACTTGAGCTGCACATCCCAATGATCTGCGTACAATTTCATTATGTCTGGGAAGTAAGCAGACACGATGCTTACCGTACAGTTTTTTCCGTCCGTCTGGCAGAGTGGGGCACTGATCACGGCTGACGAGTCTCGGAGTCCAAGTTCTACATCATCTCGCTCTTCCAAAACTGGAAAGTTTGATTCTCAACCATAATGACGAGGAACACCAAGGGTAACAGGTCCTTCCTTCCTTGCCTCCGATGGATCTTATTTAACTGTAATGTAACGGGGGCGAAACGAAGAAAGAAGCCCATCTTGACGGTGAGGCTACTTCAACGCACCAATGTTATAGCCTTATGATGCTGGCTTGGCCATCCCATGACGGCCCCGTGGCAAAAGAAGACCCGATGATCGGCCGCCAAGACTTGAACGAACCGACCCAGGCCACCCTAAGCATGATCATGACAATCTGTGGGACTCACCCACATATTTCTCTGGAAAAAAAAAACAAGGAAGCGGATCTGCGGCCCTATCTACAGCGCCAGGGCTGCAGAACTACTCGATCAACTGGCATTGAACCCTTCAAGGGACTGCGAGGCAAGTACTTACTCTTGTGTGCATGGCACCAAAACTCGCCTCGTGTCGACCTACACAATTACATGCAGCCCAGGTCGCGATATCACTGAGCGAGATGAGTTGGCTCCCTGAAAGGTGTCCAAGCACTACCATCTTAGAACTTGGGTCTTCACCTCACCTCTTGCACATCGGGCGTCTTTCGACATACTACAGTATTGCTACTTACCACAGGATGCAATCAAGACACGATGTCTTTTCCTGGACAACATAAACGCCGTCGTAAGCCAAACTTCGCGTTGGCAGCATCAGATAATCAGAAGATCGGAATGGCCAATCCGATCTTTGGCGAAGGTTATGTCGATGTCTACTAGCATACACCGCGGAAGCCTCAAGTACCCCCTGGGGCGGAGCAACTCCAGCTTCCACTATCTGCGACTCTTCTGTCCCTTAAATAACCTTGAAGCGGCCCTCAATGCGAATTCCGGCATTTCACACTTGACTGCTTGATTGCACATCGATCAAGATACGACCTAGCATTGAACTTTCCAGGGAGCACCCGGGCCCCCGACTTCCATCCAACCCAACGTCTTTTAATATCCATTTTGCGAAGTACTGTATGTACGCATTTTATGGCAAGCAAGGACGGTACGGCTCGAGCCTTTCTCGACCTCTCAGCGAAGACAACACAGACGAGCAGTGAACGTTTCGAATCCAATTCAGTGGTATGCAAGACGCTCGAACCCCCATCCGTACCACAGTCACCTATATATGCACATTGTTGAGCCAGCTGGTACTAATTTATTCTGTCACCGCCCTATATCCTACGTATCAGTCCATTCGGATTGTACAAAGAACCTTGTATGTGATAGCTTCTAGCGCTGCGTCCAAGGATACAATGGCGAATTTCGAGCCAGACTATAAGTACAAAAAACAAACAAACCTTGATACCACTAAAGCGTATACCTGAACAAAGGACTTTGATCCCCCACATTCCGGAATTCGTCCCTGCGCGCCTCAGTGATGCCACCCTCATGACACTCCTTCTCTTTCTGCTTGTTAAGTCTGTTGAAATTCCACATGACAAGTGTGGATCCGAGTATCCTGGTTGAGTGGTCAGGAAATAAACAACGGTGATCATTAAATCGAGGCGTACACGAGACACAGACAACCAATGTTTGTTCCGTGGCCAACGTGGAATCGAGGGGGATCAAGGTAGATAAAGGACGCACAGAATCTGTCGCGATTCCATCAGATCTTATGATCTCGATGAGTTAGTAGTGGAATGTATAACTGACCCTCCAAAGTTTGCCAATCCAATGACCATGGCGAGGGCGACGCCACGCTTCATATCTCCACCAGCATTCGAGCCAACCCACGCAAGGGAAACGGGAACAGTTGGGTATACTCCAGCCGCAGCGAGAATGGCTCCGGCATAAGAAGCACCAGGGTGGGTTTGGGTGTATAGGACAACAAACCCCACCAAAGAAACAGATGCCCCACCGATCAGATATGGACCGCGAAGCTTCTGAATGTCAGAAGTGATCCCAACAATAATGGTGCATACACAGCCCGCGATATAAGGAGGGACGGTAAGTAACTGGGAATTAATAGCAGAATAGCCAAGCTCATGGATAATAGTAGGGAGGAAAAGAGCAATCGAGTAAACGGGGACGACTATGCTAACAGTTTGTGCAAATGTCAACGCGGCCAGGCAAAAGATAGTACAGTTTACATACCCGATGAGCACGCCGGACATGACGTATGTCTTATAATCCTTGAACGCCTGTAGAACAAATTGAAAATTGTAGTGTGTCGCAAGATTTTGCGTGTCATTCTTCATCAAACCGATGATTTTGCGTCTTTCTGTCTCCGTCAAGAACGACGCGGTCTCCGGAAACTAACGGTCATGCGATCAGCACCTACACAAGATGGGCCGGGTATTTAAGGCATACATCGTGCATGAAGAAGAATGCTCCGAAGGCTATGATCGTCGTAGCTGGGGGGTGTAGGTTTGATCGCTCGCGTCTAGCGGTGACATAACTGGGGGCTTACCGAGACCTTCCAGACAGAACTACACAGGGTAAATGTCTTTAGGTTAGCACTTTGCGCCAAACAATTTATGAAGATTGCATACGATCCACTGCCAACCACGAAGACCACCAATCCTGCTAGCAGTCAACATACTCGGCAACAGAAAAATTTCAGAGTCACATACCCATTCATTTTTTCGATAGCGTAACTGTTGTTGCGTGAGTGACATGGTGCTAGCATGGCTTCCAAATAACACTTACGCAAGAACGCCACCAAAAGCACCCGAGAGGGTCGCAGCCGAGTAAAATATCGCAATACGCAATGCACGATCAGAACGTGGATACCACATTGAAAGATAATAGTTCGCGCCCGGAAACAATCCAGCCTCCGCGAGACCGAGGAAAACGCGTGTGCTACATGGCATCGAGATCAATGTGATAGACACCAATCCAAGTTTCATAAGCCCTCACACAATGAGCCCTTGATAGGTTTTCACAAGACACATGAGAGTGGCGACCACACCCCATGCGACCATGGTTGTGGGTACTGGAAATTGTGGTCAGAGATAAAGCCGTATAAAAAGAATGTTGGTCATACGCCATCTGGATGGCCGAAAGAGCTTAAGGATGATGTTTCTATCAAAAAGGTTGGTTCCTCGGGTGAAAGCACGCAACTTCAAACTTACGACGGGACTTCTGCAGTTATGTAGAACACCTGAGAGAACGTCATGCATGCCTCAAAAGTGCATGGAGGAAAAACCGCACAAAGAAAACAGCAGCGGCAGTATTATACCTGAGCCCAACGAGGTGCAGGTCAGCCGCCATGCCTGCCACTTTAGCATTGCCTGAGAGGTGCCGATGATTTAAGCACTGTCGCCTACTGAAAAAACGGTTGGATAACACTTGCCAATATTGGCGCGATCTCTGGGAGCGGGATAGTCAACATCCAGACGACTGAGACTTTCACAACACTCACAAGAACGAGAGCAAATACAACAAAGTTAAGAGAGGCAGGATATTCCAGTCTATTTTGCGTAGTAGACTAGCACGCTCTGAAGGGCTAAGCTCCACGCTTTCATCACAGACGCATTCAATGGCCTTTTCATCATCCTTCAGATCCATATTTTCGGTGGTTGACGGGGTCATTTTAGCCCGCGACGTTGAAAACACAAAATGGGTGGGAGAAGTGATAACGGGGGAGGTGTTAAGCTTTGGGGCTTTTAACATTGCACGGTGAAGCTGTACATTACATTGTTCGCATCAACTCGGCAATTGCTTGGCGGATGCAATACATGATACATGATAAGAGTCCCGACCAGGTCGCGCTTCTGGTTTCGAAACCGAGGTGGCAGGGGGACAGGCCTGGGCAGAACATATAACTCAGTGATGCACGTGCAATCTCCAGCAAGACGCTCTATACTCGGAGAAGCAAGCAGATATAACACTTACCATATAGGTTTCTCCGATGACACAGCGGGACAAGAGCGCTGAAGTAAAGGCCCTGTTCGAAGTCTGAGTCCCACATCATTATCTCAACCCGCTTAGTTCAGGAGAGACCGAATTGCTTCCTTGTCAGCATCTCGGCTCACGCCACCTCGAGCACCCCCCGCGGAACACTAAGGGTAGTACTGCGATCTCCGGGTCGTTCCGTGCGTCTGGATGCCCCCTTGATGCAACGCACACGACGGGGATGAACGGGGAGGCGCATCCTGACAACGAGGCACCCACGATACTGTGACTTGCCAATTCGCACTGTCAATAGTTCTTGTCGTGGTGGATGACAGCAAGAACGCCGTCGATAATGGCGCCAAATAAGACCATCTTCATGTGTCGGAGATGATGACCGGCTATTTGGACAAGAACCGCGAATGAAAAGGGAGCTTCACTTATTAATGCATGAGAATTGTGATGAAGTCAGAATGCAGAAGACGGGGTGAAGAGTCACATTCGTCTTAGATCATTTAAACCCGTCCCGAGTCGAACCCGAAGTCAGGAGGAAATTTGTAGCGATGCGTTGTGGATCTCAGAGGAGGACCCTGACACGTGGTTATACCGTGGTATCTCCATCACTGTTGGCTTGTGTTGAGGACAACCCGATAATCGTATTGCGAAGTCATGGTGTAGTGTCCGTTACCCTTGTGACATGTGACATGTGACAACTGAGTAGACTGTCTGTCATGCCTCACGCCTTCTCCGAAAGTACTTGTTCGTCAGAAGCTCTCAAACCATGGAGTACATACTTTATGGCAGCGTGCATTCAAGAGCATGGTTCAAATGCATGTCAACGGTCATCTCAACCTCAGTAATCCCACAGCCTGAGATCCGAGCGACTGGTAATTCAAGAAACGAGGAACTGTAGAATTGACTTTGGTGCTAATACGTTAGAGGGTGTCCGAAAGGTGTACACAAATAGGCTGCGAAATAAGCTAAGTCAAAGCGTATACCTGAATAGGGGACTTTCATCCCCCATGTTCTGAAATTCGTCCTTGCGATCCTGTGTGAATCCATTCCTACGACATCGTTCCTCCTTCTGCTTGTTGATCCTGTTGTAATTCCACATTGCAAATACAGACAAAAGTATGCTGACCACAAACTTGTTTGTCAGTAGACATGTAACGGTGGTCATGACGTACGAGAGGCTCAACGAGCTCATGATTGTCCCATGACCAATGTGGAATCTTGGTGGATCACGATAAACAAACGAAGAACAAATTCTATCGTCATATAATCAGGTCATACAATTTGCCGGACGAGGATTCGGAACCTACCCTCCCAAATTTCCGAATCCGTTGACCATGGCAATGACGACGCCACGCTTCATGTCTCCTCCGGCATTTGAGGCAGCCCACGTGATGGCAATGCCAATAGTTGGGAACACGCCAGCCGCAGCGAGAATGGTGCCAACATACGAAGCACCAGGACTCGTTTGTGTATATAGAACGATATACCCCACCAACGAGACAAATGCTCCGCCAATCACGAATGGCCCACGAATTTTGTAGACGTCAGATAGGATACCAGCGAGAATGGTACACACGCAACCGACAACGAAAGGAGGGACGGAGAGTAATTGTGCATTGGCGTCAGAGAAGCCGAGTTCATCAATGATTGTAGGGGTAAAAAGAGAGATTGCATAAACAGTGAGGAGCAAACTATTAATTCATGTAAGCGTCGGAACGACCACAGGTGCAATTGGTTTACATACCCGGTAAATATGCCCATCTGGATGTATGATTTATAGTCCCTGAGAGCTTGTATAACGAATTGGAAGTCGTAGTGTGTTGCAAGATTTTGTGAGTCATTCTTCAGCAATTCAATAACGTTGTGTCTTTCGGTCTCGGTCAAGAACGACGCTGTTTCTGGGTACTACGCGCGGAACAATGAGCACGGTCACAAACCGGATAAGCAAAGTAGTAGCGCGTACGTCATGCATGAAGAAGAATGCTCCGAATGCTATCAGTGTCGTGGCTATGAAAACGTAAGTTCGATGGCGTATCTCGCGTTGTTAGACCGGGGCTCACCGAGTCCTTCCAAACAGAACTAACCACCTTTGGTTAGTACACCGCCCATGTAAGTGTGTGAAAGCTGCTTACGATCCACTGCCAACCATGAAGTCCGGCGATCCTGCCAGCGGACAATAAGTTCGCCAATGAAAGACACTCTTCGAAGATGCTACATACCCTTCCATTTTCTCGATACAGTAGCTTTTGACATGTGAGTAACAAGTTAGGTATACATGACCAGACGTAGAACTTACGCGAGAAGACCACCAAAAGCACCTGCGAGGGTTGCAGCAGAGAAGAATATCGCAACACGTAGTCCCCGGTCTGAACGTGGATACCACCGCGCAAGATAATAATTCACA
Organism: Boletus semigastroideus; assembly: GCA_038090295.1. Classification (NCBI taxonomy): domain Eukaryota; kingdom Fungi; phylum Basidiomycota; class Agaricomycetes; order Boletales; family Boletaceae; genus Boletus; species Boletus semigastroideus. The sequence goes on from JBBPMK010000144.1 coordinate 11,205, forward strand.
CCGGGAAATAACCCAGCCTCTGTGAGGCCCAGAAAAACCCGCGCGCTACACAGGATCATCACCAACATCAGCGAGGTGACACAAATAGAACCTACATAATAAGCCCTTGGTAGGTGTTTACGAGGCACATAAATGTCATGACCAGACCCCATGCGACCATGATTGTGGGTACTGTGTTGGCAAGTTTCGTCAGAGACAACCACATGAAAGGAACGATAACCATACTCCATCTGGAAGGTCGGAAGAGCTTAAGGATGATGTTTCTGCACGCCAAGGTTATTTCATTGGATAAGAACATGCTACCGTGACTTACGACGGTACTTCCCAGAGACTGTAAAAGAGCTACATGCGGTTTAATCATGAAAATACATCGAGAAAACCACACGCACGAAGAAGACCGCGGCGGCGATGTTATACCTGAGCCCAACAAGGTGCAGGTCGGCCTGCATGCCTGCGACTCTAGCATTGCCTGATAGGCAGGACATGAGGCCAATGGCTTGACGTCAAGATGCAGGATGATACTTGCCGACGTTCGAACGGTCGCTGTAAAGCAAACTTCGGTCAGACCTCAGGCGAACTCGTGCTCACTACAACCTACAGGAAACAAAGAAGGTATAGCAAGGACACTAGAGGTAGGATATGCCAATCTACTTTGCGCAGTAACCTAGTGCGCTCCGCAGTGCTGAGCTCCGCGAGATCACTCGCACAATGGACGGGAAAGACTGAGACATCGACTTTGTCTTCTTTGTCGATAGTACCCTGGAAGGATTCTACACTTGGGCTCGTGCTGATCGATGGAGTCGAGTTCATCCGGGACATTGAAAACAGAAAAGAGCGTGAGGGTTCTGGGTGAGTGAAGAAGAAAAGAAAACTGAATGCCCGACGGACACGCTTGCCGTTTCGCTGTGTCTAGTTTATACCCTGATGATCAAGCATTATTATTACATACCTCGTTAAAAAAATTCGGGTAAAATGGAATCGGTGACAGGGAGGCTAGAACTTAGAAGCGCGCCACATTGTTTAGTATGCTTCTGGTCTATGACGCCAGTGTTGATGATTTATGACTGCAGGTTTGGGCTGCCAGTGAGCTATCTGCATGAAGCACCGACGCGTGAATGCGCGAACAGTGAACATGGTGACCGTCGTACACAACTAATTGTTGTCCCACTTGTTTCAACCCTCTTACGGCATCAATGATGTCCCATACGTGCATCAGCTTCTCCCGACCCATACAAATAATTTGACATAATAAGCCTCCGAATCTTCGTGCCACCCACTGCAAATCGCGATGCTCGCTACCGGATCCCGCCGCCTATCCAACTTCTCTCGTCGTGCCATATTGGCATCCCAAGCACGCTTGTACGCCTCGGATGCAGTCGGACGTTCGACCATCACCCTGAAGAACACCAAGGTAAGCCGCTTCGGCGCCTCTCCGCCTGGCACCAACCCAAGTTGTACTACAGTACACCGCAACCGCGAGCGCCTCAGGTAGAGGGCGCAACGGAGAGGTTCACTCTGCCGACGAGACACCCTTGACCTTGAAACTCGCCAGCCCAACGGCATTGGGTGGGCCAGGCGATGGAACGAATCCCGAGCAGCTCTTCGCGATGGGCTATGCGTGTATGTCCCCTCTACTTCCGTGTCCAATATAGTGGTTGATATCTATGCATATGGCAGCTTGTTTCCTTGGTGCGCTACAACTCATGGCTGGTCGCCTGGGTAAAAGCGACGCGGTGAAGGACGCCGTCATCCATACGAATGTCCACCTAGGTGAGGCAGAAACCGGCGGATTCGGGCTTGCAGTGGATATCAAAGTCGAAGGGGTGGAAGACGAAGAGGTCATTAAAGCGGGTCATGAGGTACGCCCCACACTAGGGAACAAGAATGTACATGACAACTTTATACCTAGGCTTGTCCGTACAGCCGTGCGTTGATCCATGGGATAAGGGTCAATGCCTCGAAAGCCTAATTCAGGCAACACTGCTTCTAGTGTAACTTTCATGCTCATCTGCAAAATATGCTCTTAACTACAGAAAACTACAGTACAGAATATGCCTTGAAGTCAAGACTGTTTTGTATTGAATGGCGAAACTAGACAAAGGGGGAAAAGTGAACAAAGTGCAAATGATTTACAGGAAATTCTTCTGCCACTTGACCTCCACACCATCATTCATCGACAAGAAGGGCATCAAATCGCTAGTCAAAAACTCGCTCGGCCACTCTTGTCTGATCTGACCTTTCAGATAGGCGATCGTAACCTTGAGATGATCCTGTTTGATACCTGGAACGATAGTCTTGATGGACGGTGCTTGTTCTTCAATGACGCGGTCAAGGAACTCGACAGTGATAGGTTCACCGTTATCCATTCGTGAGGCGTACTTGGCCCACTGCCACAGCTGGACGCGTGCGATCTCAGCAGTGGCTGCGTCCTCCATCAAATAGTTGACCGGGATGCAACCATTACCGCCGATCCATGCCGTGGAATACGCTAATGCGACAGAGACATTTCCGCGAACGCCATCCACGGTAACCTTCCCTGGAACGCTTGCATTTAGCAAGTCGGCAGCTGCCACTTTGACGTCTTCTCGGCGAACGTAGTACTATCAAAGGGCCGTAGAAGTAACAAGGACCCAAGAAAGAGATGGAAAAATTACCTGGTTCGGGCCCAGCATGTGCTCATCAAATATCTTGCGAGCAATCTCATTGATGAGTGGGTGCGCGATCCAAGTACCATCATGTCCAGCAGTGACCTCGCGAAGTTTATCAGCTTTGACCTTTTCCATTGCAATCTCGTTCGCTTTCGAGTCATTCTTGATAGGGATCTGTGCAGACATGCCACCCATGGCGGCCACCTTTCTCCTGTAAACCATGGTAAGTGTTCGTTCTCACACGCATAGTTGCCGGTGACATACTTGTGACAAGTTTGGATAAGAAGGCGGACGTATGCATCCATGAATGGAACTGTCATAGTGACGTCCTTCCTGTCCGGAAGAATCGTGCCCCTGTCAGCCCTACGCTTCTTGATGGCACTAAAGATGTAATCCCATCTGAAGATACATGAGTCAGATAAGCGTTCATACGAGGTCACGAGGGAGATCCCCACCTTCCACAATTGAGACCGGCAGAGTGATTCCTGAGTTCAAAGAGAATTTCTTCCATTTGGAACGCAGCAGGAAGTGTTTCAATCAGGACGGTCGCCCTGACGACGCTGTGGGGGAGCCCGAGATAGGACTGAGAGAAGAGAAAGACGTCGTTCCAAAGGCGAGCCTCGAGGTAGTGCTCCATCTTTGGCAAGTAAAAGTAGGGACCAGATCCTCGCTTGACGAGCTCGTGAGCATTGTGGTAAAAGTAGAGCGCGAAATCGAACAGCGAGGCGGACATGGGAGCATTGTCGATCATCACGCGTGTCTCGTCCAGATGCCAACCCCTAGGTCTGTGTATGCTGTAAATCAGTGCTGTTTCCGAAGGACCCAGAACTGGCATACCGGATCAAAAGAACGGCGGGGTTCTCGACAAGCTTGTATGACTTTCCTCCCGACTCGAAGTCGATCTGGCGTCTGACAGCATCACGGAGGTTGACCTGTCCGTTAAGCATGTTTGCAAAAGTCGGCGAGCTAGAATCTACCCCGAGAATCAGCACGACGACATGGAGGAACGCTGGTGGAACAAACCCTCAAAGTCGGCCATGAACGTCTTTGCGCCGCTGTTCAACGCGTTGATGACCATCTTTCGGTCAGGGGGACCGGTAATCTCGACGCGTCTGTCCTCAAGCCCCGGGGCAGGTGGTGCACATTGCCATGAAGGCTCAGCACGAATGTGGGCCGTCTCTGGTGGAAAGTCGAGGGGAACGCCCGAGTCGTACCTGCGCTGCGCGACGTCGCGGGCGACTAGGAGACTCTGTCTAGTGGACTCAAAGGTCCTGTGGAGAGCAGCGAGAAACGTCAGCGCGTCATCTGTGAGAACTTGGGCCTGCGCCTCTGGCGCAACTTTGGACAAAATTTGCACGCCAGTAGTCATCTTTATGGATCTGCCGTTCGCTAGGGGGGACGAGACGTTTGAGCTTAAGTAGTAGTTCGCTGGGGCATGGCGGGACTCCGTCTGTCCATTCGGTTCCCGCTCCGACCTAATTATGATATCATACCTCCTGTCTTGTTAAATCAGCTGCTATTTCACTGACCTATTGTCGTGGAGTTACCCATCACATCAATACCGCCTGTGCCACGTGACGTTCCGAAAGCTCGTCCTGCGATAGGCTTGACCAAGAGCGTCAGTCACGACATTGCCATCGAAACGATCACAAGAAAGGTTCATGATACCTCATGTTCCGTTGATCCGTCACTGACATGAGCGTCGGCGTCGAGCACACAATAAGACAATTTCATTCTCGCGAAACGGAGCCTATACACGTGATAATGAGAAGCAACAATGTATATTACCGTTCACTGCTGGCGAGGCGTCCATGCGCCGCACACATCTATGACTTGCTCTCGGTGGACGGACCGACTTCCGTTGGCACGGCTACTGGCTCCGACGGTACCGCTACCCGCACAAAAGAGCGCGGAGACGGAGAGTAGACGAGAGTATTTGGCAACAAACTCCTTAGCAAAGAGCTATAATGAGCACGGATCACTCACCCGTAATATTTTTAATGGTGTACTCTCCCACTTTAATCACTCTACGGCATGCCATCTGCCATACTCCAACGCTGACAGAGCCTAGATGCCACGGACCGTCAGTCCTACCATATAAACGAAAAGAACACTGAGTAACCTGGTGGTGCAAAAGGAAGCGCGAGGGTCCACGTGAGAGGACCAAACCAGTTGGGTGGCAGGTAAAATACGGCTGATTTCCTGTACCACCACCCGATAGCAAATTGTAACCCCGTCGTCAGTATCCAGACGAGAGTGCTGAACTGTGCAGAGAAAGCGGCCTTTGTAGTGGCCAGCTCGCTATCTGCAGGGGAGTGTGAAGGGACAGGCTGAGAAAAATATGACCAGAGCGCACTGAGTTTTTCGAGCTCTGCGAGCCCCTTGTCGACACTGCGTCTCAGCTTTGCCCACTTGGCGAATTGATCTTGGGCGCTGGTCTGCATGAGTTCTTTCTTTGTAGTGAGTAGCTCGGCCTTGAGCTGGCGCTGTCTTGTATATTGGGCACTCATGAACACCCTGCAGTAGAGGCCCCATGCCTGGCGAAGGACTTGAGTTTGGAACCCCAAAACATCCAAATACGGCGTACAAATTCGAGAAGGACCGATTTGCCGATCCATGATACAAGCTCGGTGAGAAAGACGAGTAAAAGGATAGTGACAAGAAGAGACATGGTACACCGAAAGACAAGTCACAGGGTTGCCGGTGGTGAATGTAATTTGGGAACGTCGGAAGCGGTGTTGGTGAACACGTTGACAACTACAGGATCTAGTACTTACGTGAACGGTAAAATTAAAAATCGTTCGATGTGTTCAGACTTAGTGGCACTCGTGTTGTGGATGTACGGTCCTCATTTCACCAGATTCATCGCTGCTCTGCGCAGTGCCAAGGACTTGCGGCTACTCCCCCACCTGGATCCCAGCAACAGACTCGTGCAGGGTAGGCCATGCACCAGAAAGGCCACTCGTGGTGCATTGAGATGACAGGCACACTGACCACACTATCTAACTCAGGCCAAAAGTCATGCTGCATTTGCGCTTGATACATGGTGCGGGTGTGCCGACATCTCTCTCTGCTTGTCCCTCTGTCATCGCCCTCGAGCAAAAAGAAAAAACGGCGACAAGGACGCCTAAATGTTGAGCTTGGTGCGCCGCCAATGACGACGCTTGGCGTTGTACTGTGAGATGGGAACGTCGTCAGACACTCCGCAAACTAGCTCTGCTTATGTGCGTACTTGGATTTTGGTGTCCGTCTTTAGACGGAACCATTGAGGGATTGGGCTAGAGGGACGTTTGAGTATCACGTTTGTGTCTTTCGTGTGCGTTATGCGCACCGGTTCTGGCGGCCTGCCTTGGCGAGGATCTGTTTCGTGCGGAAGCTCTTTTGGGATGGCTAACGATACGATGAGGAGACAGGACACGATGCAGCGTTGGGTTGGCTCACCATCTTGTTCGTCGAGGTCGATTAGGATAACACTTGAATAAGGTTTACGAGTACAACCTCTCGCTGTACAGTTGCTGACTCAGCGGCACCCCACGGCAAGATCACGACAGTCGCAACTTGTTCCCTCCGTCACCATGCAACCGTTCAAAGTCTGGTTCTCGCTGTTGGCAGTGGCGGTCTGCGTCTTTGCTACTCAGCCGCCGACAGAACTCGAGATCGAGACTACGTTCATGCCCGAAGAATGCTCTCAAAAGGCAGCCAAGGGTGATACCGTCTTTGTTCACTACGTGAGTCTACGACGGCTCGGTGCTTGGGTGTTCTCACCATACCTATATTTCAGACTGGCACGCTGTTCAACGGTGGAACCAAGTTTGACTCGAGGTATGTTTTTGTGTGAGATTGGAACGTGCGGTAGTCATGTGGTGTCCTAGTCTCGACCGTGGTCAACCCTTTTCCTTCAAACGTACGTCTCCCGTTCAGTGTCACACGTTTACGGTGCTGGACCTCTCTTTCTTAGTTGGCGCTGGTCAGGTCATCCGTGGTTGGGATGAAGGTCTCTCAGGCGCTTGTGTCAAAGAGCAACGCAAATTGACCATTCCCGCCGAGTTGGGCTATGGTTCGTCTCTCCTGTTCATTCTCACCTAGTTTCTCACAGCCTGCAGGGAGCCGTGGAGCGGGCGGTGTTATCCCACCGAACGCTGCTCTGGTGTTCACAACAGAGCTCGTGAGCATACAACCCGGCAAGCGCGACGAGCTCTAAGCCCTACTGCTTGTATTCACTGATGCGAGTGTGTTAGCTTCGGTAGAGCAGGGAATCTATATGTAGTGTGCTCAATATATCCCAACTTGATCGCATTCGAGTATTCAAGTGACCATCCGCTTAGACTCCGGTCCTTTAGCTTTGAGCTTGTCCTGTACAAGTTCACTGAACTCTTCCCGAAGTATGGTCTCTCTCCTCTCTCTCTCTTCTCTCTGTAGCTTGAGAATACCTCTCTTTTCCTCCGCGCTGATGACCTGGTTTTCCTTTCTCATACGGACGGCGTTCATGCGCTTGTGTCTGCTCCCGCTCATCACATAGCCAACAGCCTCGAACTGTGCTATCTCGCCTGACGTGAGACCAATTTCGCCACGACGGGGAATACGCGACTCTGTGTCGTCCTGCAAAAAGGCGGCCATAGCACTGCCCTCTCCGCGTAGCAGTGCACCACCATAAGCACGCTCGTCCATCCTCTTTGATGTCATCGCTTTCATCAACGGTTGTGGCCCGACTTCCAAGTCATCGTCGTCATCGTCGTCTTCCTCTAGCTGCATTTTGCTGTGCGACGGTATCATGGCTGGTGGCGGCATTGAGCTGCTACCCTGAGACGTGAGGACCAACGGAGCCGCAGCCACCGGTTTTTCGACCCATTCACCCTCGTCCTCGGACACGCGTGATGATTCGGGCTCAGGACTCGGGCTCGGGCTTTGCGGGCGACTCCTCTGGTCATGGTGCCGTTCTCTGGAACGCGGTTCGTCCTCAGATTCGTCTGACCGACGCCGTGTTTTACGTTCTCTTCTCTCTTTTTCTTTGCGAGTGCGCTTACGCGCTTTGCGTTCGCGACGACGGCGTTCAGATTCCGAGTCTGAGGAGTCTGTTGGCGTCGGCGAGCGGTCCCGCTTGGATTTTCGGCGAGAGGAATCTCTCTCTGGAGACCTGCGGTAGAGTAGATGACGAGAGGTGACACAAAAAGACATGACATGAATACGTACAGTGAACGGGCAAGCGCTTTCGGCGAAGCCGGCCAGATACTCAACGTCGAGCTCTCCCGCTGGATCCTCCGACTACCAAAGGCACTTCAGCACGCAAATTCACCACTAGCACCGAATTGCCGCGCACCTTTCCAAATAGTCGCTGTTGCCACCGCGTCGGTCGTACATGCCGTCCCGCGGTTGGCGATTGGGATACATGCTAGGAGGCGCGGGACCAGGAGACGCATGGCGCTTGTAGTCGTCGTATTCCGGCGAGGCACGTCGTCGACTCCTGCTCCTATCCCTATCCCTATCCCTGTACTTGTCCTCGTCTCGGTCTCCGTGTCTTCCTCTGTCTTGGTCTCGGTCTCGGTCTCTGTCGTCCACGCGACGAGGAGACGCCCGATCGTTGTCGCGGTCCCTTCTCCGGTCGCGTCTATCGTCCTGCCTGTCTCTGTCACGACGGCCTTGCTTCTGTCGCTCGTAGTCGTGGTTGCTGTCGTCATTCCGCGCTTTTTCACGCTCTCTGACCCTCTCCCTTCGGTCTCTGTCGTACCTGTGCGGCGGCGATGGGGACCTTGCATGGCGGTCTGGATGGACATGCTTGGGGTCTTGTGGGACTAGGCCCATGCGCGAGGGGTGGACGGTGGCCATGATGAGACTCTTGCCTCTGCTCAGAGCACAGGATCAGGTGCTATGTGCTGAGTCAGCATGGTTTGATTCACCTCACGTCTGGTGCTCGGTCTGCAGACCAGGTCAAAGATTAATACGACAGTCTACTACACTGCTTTCTCCAAGTTAATACTGCAGACGTGACCCTCGTTCGTGCTGTGTCCCTATCCGAGATATGAGATTAGATTGGCGATTACAGGCTGGAATCTGGATAGCTTACCGGTTTGTCCCAATTCACAACAATGCACGACTTTGCAGCCATCGATGATGCCAACGATAAAGGATACCCATTGGCTGAGCATGGGGACAGATTTAGTTTGCGACGGTGGGTTATCGCCTGCAACTGCTAATCCCACACCTTGGATAGGGCAGTCACGTCCGCCTTCTTAGCAATATCAAGAATACAGTGTAGCGGATTGTGTGTCCGTGTCATAAAGGTACTGTAATAACATCCGGGTGTAACCCTTATAGCGGGATCGACCTCGAGTGAAGGCTCCGCTGACCCAATGTCCTGTGCCCGCTCTCATCATGGCCACCATCCACCTCGCGCACGGGCCTGGTCCTACAAGGCTCCAAGCATGTCTATCTGGTCAGTCATGCAACGTCTTCACCACCGCCGCACAGGTACAACAGAGAACGTAGGGAGAGGGAGCGTGAAAAGGCGCGGAATGGCGACAGCGACCATGACTACGAGCAACAGAGGGATGGCCTTGGATACAGACAAGATTTGGCAGGACAATAGACGCGACCGGAGAAGAGGCCGCGACAGCGATCGGGCGTCCCAACCGAGACAGTGACAGTGACGGGAGAGACACCGAGAGTGAGAGCAGGGATGGGGATGGGGATGGGGATGGGGATGGGGATGGGGATGGGAGCAGGAGCCTGGAGTGGACGTTGCGCCCAGCATATATCCAAATCGTCAGCCGCGGAAGGCATGTACGACCGGCGCGGCAGCGGCAGCGGCTACTATTTGGAAAGGTGGGTGTTCAGTGCTAGTGGGTGAATTTGCGTGCTGAGATGCATTTAGTTATCGGAAGATTCGAGGGTTCAACATCGAGCATATGGCCGGCTTCGCCGAAAGCGCCTGCACGTTCTTTGCACGGTTTCATGTCGTATCTTAGCGTCACTGCCATAATCTACTCTCCCCCGGGTCTCTAGAGAGGGGTTCCTCTCACCGAATATCCAAGCGAGATCGCTCGCCGACGTCAACAGACTCCTCAGATTCGGAATCAGAACGCAAAACGCGTAAGTGCACCAAAGAAAAAGAGAAAAGAGAGCGCAAAACACGGCGCCGGTCATGCAGCGACGATGAATCCAAGGACAAAGCGCGTTCTAGAGAATGGCACCGCGACCAGAGGAGTCGACCGCAAAGCCTGAGCCCGAGTTACCGCGCGTGTCCGAGGATAAGGGTGAATGGGTCGAAAAACCGGTGGCTGGGGCTCCAATGGCCATCACGTCTCAGGCCTACTCGCAGCTCGATGCCGCCACCAGCCACGATAAAGTCGCACAGCAGGATGCAGCTAGAGGAAGACGATGATGACGGCTCGAACTTGGAAGTCGGGACAACCGTTGATGAAAGCGATCACCAAGAGGATGGAGGAGTACGTTTACGGCGAAGTACTGAGACGTGGAGAGGGCAGTGCTATGTCAACTTGACCTTTTGAAGCTTGAAGGACAACACACAAATACGTGTTTCCTGTCGTTCGGTGACGGTACGGGCATGGTGCCTTCGACATGGTACAGTCGTCGTCATGCCGTTGTGTACGACGTCTGGCCACAGCGCGTCGAGTCGCCCGTAGGGGTGGTAACATGACGCGCACCGACTGTGCGCTTATGCCATCGCAGACCGCCTCTGCATGCTCCAAGGTGAAGAGGGCGGCGGCGGGAGCGAGGGCGAAGTGAGGACAGGCGAGAGCGGGCAACTTGAGTGGCGCGTCGACGCGTTCGTGGCTGAGTAGGGGGTCTTCATCATCTCCAGCCCCCTAGACCTTCACCTCGACATTGCATGACGAACTTCGGTACCTCAATGGTGTTTATAGACTGTGTCTATGCCATGCTCGTTATCCTCGGCGCGATTTCGATTCGGACCATTCGCTGACTATGCGAATGGAGAAACCTATCGGAGTCACGTAGAGGGCATACGGGGGGCATACGGGCAGTACTTGTATTCCTTGTCGCTGAACAACATTCTGCTGCAGCACTCCTTTTACCATCGGTACGTTCAAGTCACATCTATTTGTCATCTGATGTAAATTTTCCGAGCAGTGAAGGCAGGAAGACTTGGAGGAGTTGCCCTTGCTGCCCTTGGCGTGTGGTATGCGCTCGACTACAACGTTCAAGAAACCGCCCGTGCGCTCAAAGTCCATAACCCTGGATGCTGAGAAGTGGTAGGGAGCTACCTTTGCAAGGCTCGAAGATACAAACCGTTCTGCTGTGTCAGGATCGCCGCCGCCTCAGTCACCTCCTCGGGGGTTCATCAACATCTGGTCTTGCTAGTGGTATGTTGACTGAAGCAAGGACAAGCTGTAGGTGGATCTAACCTGCATGATAATAGTACGTACTCTGTCTCAGACACAGCCTACCTGATCCTGATGCTAGAGTCCAGACTGGCATGGGACATTACATGAGTGTCTTGAAAGATACCTGTTGTTTTATTCATGTTGTGGGAATCAATGCATTCCATACCAGGGGAATGTCCACATCCGTGTAGGTTGAGTATTGAATCGGTCCATACCCGGACCCAGACGTACCCTACTCATTTCAAGGTTCTACACTGCTTGACACAACGACAACAATGGTGTAGTGTTGACACTGTACTCGGGCTAACCTCCCACCCTGGTGTGATGCGCACGACGCCAATGCCAATGCAACGTACACAACGTCACAAGGACGTCAACATCATCGACATGGTGAGGGCGTCGCCGATTCACCACATCACCCCTTTGCCACATAATGCCGTGACACCACGATGAACGACACAACGTGAGCCGCCGTTCGTCGTCGTACCGAGCCGTTGTTCCCTCTGCACGTTTGTGCAACGACGTGACGTCGCCCTCCAGGTCATTCGCCTTCACCGTGTCCTTCCACGCGCTGTCATATGCTTGCCTTCATGCCTAGAGGCTGCAGGTACGAGTTTACCCGTACTCGTGCCATTGTGAGACAACTGGTGTTCACTAGGAAACTAGGGATGATCCCGATACTGTCAAGGCACACCCAAGAGTTAAACATGGCTAATAAGCGCAAGGGTGCTTGTCACAGAAGTCTCTAGCCGCACCGAACACTGAAAAGTCGTTCATTGTTCAGCATACAGGGCAGAATTGGTAAATTCTCACGAACTGTCGCGGAAGCACCTGATCTACCGCACGATCTGTGGTCAATTGGTAGACAGATCGGTGATATATCAAAAGTACAGAGGATGAATGGTGATTGATGGTTGCTAATTCCGTTGTGAGCACATGTGACGGTGAAACAGGGATCACGGTGGGTATGTGGTGATCATGGTGAGGCGAACCGGACTCGGACATGCGATATTGGGTAGAATTTGAGCAAATAGTAAGTAGTAGTGGGAGGGGAAAGATAGGTTTAAACCTTAGCCGGTATCAAGTCTTGTTTCATCAATCTCCTCCTCGTGTCGCACTTTCTGAGGTACTCTCTAGCCCGATGCTGGAAGATCTCGCAACCGATAAAGAGCGAATCTGGCACGATGTCCTTTCGTTGGTCCCATGGCTTAATATCCACGACCTCACATCTGTCGATAGAAACGAGGACCATGCCAAAGCTGTATGCGTCCGCGAGGAGGGGGTCTCGGCACTCGCCGCGTAAAACCTCCGGTGCGGCAAACGGGCGGGTGCCGGGGTGAATTTGCTCCACCATTTTTGGATGTTGCTTTGATACTGGCGTGTTGCTAGGTTTGCGGTGGATATGCTGGAAAGGATCTGCAGGTTCGTCTGAGGGGGATGCAAATATTGACTCCATGGATGCGGAGCGTCCAAAGTCGAGGAGCTTTACCGTGTCTGAGGGACGGGTGACCTGGATGTTGAGAAGGGAGAGATCGCCGTGGCTCAAGCGAAACGAGTGGAGGTGGGTAAGACCATCTAGGAGCTGGTTATGAAGGTCGATCTTTCTGGGTCTCTCGAGAGGCGGGCGCTCGAGGATGACGTCGTAGAGGGTACGACCATCGATGTACTCGAGGACCATGCCGACGTTCTCGAGACAGCCGAGAAAGGCAGCAATGTTTCGATGACGAGATACGGTGGTGTACACGCGTAGCTCTGCAAGGAACTGGGTGGTGACGTCCTGTGCATTTGATTGCATCTCTCCATTTATCTCGAGCTGTACGACGTCTGGTTTCTTTACGACGCACTTGAAGAGGATGGACGCGGAACCCTGTGCGCACGGGGCGAGGCTGGCAGTTGGGTTGGGTGGCGCGGAGTAGGCGGTTGGAGTCGGAAAGGAGAAGATGGAGGTCGGGTGGCGGGGTGGTTTGTATACGGGTATGGAATGGTTTGGGGACTCGGTATCTTTTTCATCATCTTTGAGCTGATGGTGGTAGTGGCCGTCGTCTAGCGCGACGCTCGTTTCTTCCGAGGTCGAGAACGAGTTTGAGGAATGGGTGTCCTCCTCGTCGAGCTCTACTGTGTGTGAGTGAGTAGTCGTCGTCGTCGTACGGGACTGAGAGGGACGAACCCATCCACCAATTCTTTTTAGAGGTGAGCGTGACACGTTTGACGTGCATCATCGATATCGGGGTGAAGGGGAGAAAGGATCGGATGTCGGATATCGGATCTATCGTGGTGATGTCATATTTTATTTCTCACGCCACCTTAAAACTTGACCTTTTTCAATGATTTCATTATTTTTTTTATTCATTCTTAACCCTTCCTCATGCATAGCGACAGTCCAGACCGACGTCTCATCCCAATCCCTCATCCTCCACCGTACTCGTCACAAGACGATCCAGAACCAGACACGGACCCACCCGTCATCATGGGACCCAACGACCACGACCCTGCTCCGTACGACTCCTTCCTCTGCCACTCTCCACCCGCAAACTCTTGCATCGTCGTCGAAACATCGAACGCAGAGTACACCCTCCTCGTACGGCTACCAGGATTCAGGCGCGACGCGATGCGAGTCTCTTCTCCTACTCACTTCCCCGCGCTTCACTGACATACCACTAGTACCCTTGCCACAAAGAGACGTCGCATATTACATGTCGTCGCAGATTCATGGGAGCCAGAAGGCGGTGCGTGCCTTCATTTCAACTCTACCGCTCTGCCAATTGACTTTTGTCATGCACAGGTCACTTTGAGCGTCGTATATCCTTTGGCTGTGATGCCGACTTGGCACAAGTACGGGCTGAATTCGACGGCGAGACGCTTCGAATAGTAGTCCCCCGTCGTGCCTCACCCATCCTCACAGCTTCAATCAATCCCTAGCATAGAGTCGAGCCCTTGCTCGACCCGACCCTACGTGGACATTTTTAACCAGCGTTCCACATCATTCCCAGCGCATCATCACTCATATGTATACTAACCCGATATCATTCACACACTGGAGCATGGAACACCTATAACTATTCCTCCCTTTCATGCTCGGCTGGTTCTCTCGAACTCGGCCGACCAATCTGTACTCCGCGTCTTTATAGTTATTGAATACATGTACATCTTTTGTAATCCAACGCCATGCTCTCGGTATGCCGTGCATGACATCACCCGCCACTATAGCTAGTAGTCTTGCTGGCGGGCCTCGGACGACTCATCACCGGTCACCGCATCTGCCGCAAACAGACAAATCTATTGGGCAAGTATCGTAGCATCGTAATCTTCGGCCGGATCAGTCGTGATAGGAGTGCGTCGAGCGTCGACAACATGCACCGCCCCGGACTCGTTCCGAGACACTATGTTCACCATCTAGTAGCGGCCCAGCTCGACGGTTATGCTCCGCTGGATTCCCTCACGGACTGGAACTTGATGATCACCACAGCACACGGTGAACACACTGTCTCACTCGTTCCCGTGCCCGAGGAGAGTCTGATACGTCTCTTCCGACACCTCGCGAGACACCAAAAGTATGACTATCAACTGGTGCTCGCCGGATGGGCCCGGGAGGAACGTACGCGTGCTGTTGAGGCTCGGACCCGGGTGGCGAAAGTGGAACGACACTCTCAGGGGTCCAACGTTCAACAGTGGCGCAGGTGCGGCCTACTATGTACTGCCTCTACGAGGGCACGCCGCACTCACCACGGTCAGTCAGTGGCGATCTCCCGACGATCGCGTTTGTGATCGCACGTTGACTCAGCTTTGGGGCATCTCGGGATTGCTGTCCGACGAACGTTTGTGGAATTGATACACAGGGGGCGGTGTTGGCGTTGGAACGTCCAACAATGCACTACATGACCTCAAGCCCGCTGTACTGTCATCACCCTTGACACTTTGCCGGACGGTACGTTCTCGATCTCATTCCCACAGCATCATAGTCATAAATGATGTACATTGCGATGGTTCTCTAGAATGTGTAAATGTCCTCTGAATTGGTCATACGAGTGTGTAATGTACGTGCGAACGTATCCAACATGGTCCTGTTCCCCGCCAAGGTGTTCAGCCACAGGCTCATTTTTGGCGTGCGCTCAATGTCACTGACAAAGTAGGATGGATTCCCCTCCACATCGAACATCAGGCCAATGTCCATGCGGAAAAAGACGGTCAGACTGCACTTGTCACCAGTTTGGTCGGATTCCTGAGCGACAAGTTCTCGGTATATGCCATCCACGAACACCTTGAACTCTTCCCAACCCTCTCTGAGATCGAATCGATCTCCCGAGTCAGTGTTCACTAGAAGATCAGCAGTGACCGGAACAGCGTCTTTACTAGCCCAAAGTTCGCTATAAATGGATATTTCACTAGTGAGCCAAGCAGATGGTTTGAATGAACTGCCAAACACGCTTGGCGTCCCAACGCCCATCGGAGCGACAGGTTGTATGCACAACAGATATGATGTGTCCCCCGACAATGAAACAGCGCTACTCGCCGAGGGTTCTGAAAGTCTCCACATAGTCTTGCGAGAACCAGCTCTGGTCCTTGTGGGAAGTCTTCAGCTCCGACCACGTCCTCAGGCCGTCCAATTCTCTGCGTTTCCTGTCCGCGGCCGCGTCGTCGGAAACTATGCTCTGCGGTGGCAGACACGATCCCCACAGTCGCTGTGGGTCCGTTTGAGGACTGTTCCAGGCGGAATCGCACCACCGGGCGTCAAAATGGTCGTCTTTGGTCGCTGCCATGTTGAGAATCCTGATAGTCGACCACTTATCCGCGGCTGTACGCAGCTGGGGTATCGGGGGCCAAAACTTGACAACCCTGCAAAGAGGAGCGAGCGTTCTATTGTACGCTTCACGAGTCTCCCCATCAAGAGTAGTTGTCATAGCTAACGGGGTAATCGACGATAAGGGGGAAACAAATTCACTATGAAATCATTGCTGTACCAGGATGCGGCTGTAGAGTCCATGCCACCGATTATGATATCACGAGTTCGGATGAAATCCCAACGTCTTTTATTGTTGGAACTGCGGGGAGTGACCAGCGTCTCTTTGAAGTCTTTCCACAACATATAGGACAGGTCAAAGGTTTTGAGCCCCAGATTGGTCTTATGTTCGGACGGACAGACCATTGCCCCTCAACTGGGACATCAAACGTCAGCACGATGCACTAATCCATGTGCAAGAAAGATGCCCACCCATTCCATCAGCCGGTAGGTACTCTCAGTGGCGAGGTTGTCTTCTGTTAAGCCGACCTTGTAGTAAAATCCCTTCATGTCCCTGATGGCTGCCAGTTGGTCCTTGGTAAGTTTGCACGTTACCCATGCGGGATCATATTTTACTCCGCCGTGCTTTCGACGATCACGACTGGGATCCGGAACGTAGAGTAGTTTGAACGTACGTGGTTGCACCGGTCTCGGAGCGTAGGGGAATGTTTCTACCGATCCCACGGCGGATGGAGAATGACTGGAAGGGAAGATCAGGCGCTGTACCTGATATTCTTCCTCTTCTTCCCCTGTGCTTTCTTCTTCCTCGTCTACGTCATCGACTTCCATATCTTCCTGGCGTGGTCGGCGAGCACTGAATGGACCGAAATCTACACCCATTTGCGGATAACTAAAGTTCAATTGTCAGGTAGTTTCTCATGCATGTCTGTCTACACATACCGCGATGAAGGGATCAGTGACCAGTTGTCAGTGGCGCCACGCCACTCAGGGATATGTTTGGAGAAAAACTCATCGATGAGTTCGGGGCTGAAACTGTCTAGCATATCCCTAATGCATCGCGGGTATTCCCTTGGGTCGACGTTCTGGGTGAATTTTTCTAAGGTGACTGGGCATGGTGGGCTGCATTTTGGGTGTAGCGCAGTATTCCGCGCGTGGCGTCTACAGCTCCTGCCTTCCTTTGGCCAGAGAATACATTTGGCTTGCAGGTATGATTGCAAGCTTCGAAGCCCTTTTCCTTTTCGCGCATGCGAGGGCGGGGCATGTCCGTGAAGGCGATCGTCAAGGGTTGCTCGTGTTTTTATATCCTTTATCGGAGACGGAGTGCACGGAAGTATAGACCTTTGTTCAGACGAGGTGGACCCTTGTGGCGGTGCGCGACCAAGAATCAACTAGATGTACTCTTGTTCGGCTTGACATCTGATGTCACAAACCCAACCACAGTATCTCTCCCAGGGTCGGTACATTCGCGTCTTTTGGTGTGAATAATGAGCCAAGACAGCTCGGAGAGCATCCTCGGATACGACGTCAGACATACCTGTTGGACAAGCATCTGATCCTACAGCAACTCGTGTTCATAACCAGAATGTTCCCACGTATCCCTTTTGTACCAACGCGATGACCACGAACGCGTCCGAGTCGCAAGCCCCAGCCAACATCATCACTGCGCTCGGTAATGCCTTCAAGACACAAAACGGCGAGCCCGTCCCCGGCGAACGCATCGCCCAGCTCCTCGCCCAAAACATGGGCCAGCTCGGCGAACTGGCGCGACAGGGCAAACTCAATCCACAACAGATCCAGCAAGTGCGTTCCTCACTGCGTCTGCGTCGACGACGAGGCGCTGATCGCGCTTCTAGCTAAAGGAGTACGCGGAAAAATACAAGCCGCCTGCAGGCACAGGCGCGAGCACATCGGGGACGACCTCGACGGGGACTACGCCATCCAAGGTAGCGTGTCCGCTCGCCGTCTCAAACGCCGTCTTCACGGCTGACCGTGGTTCCAGACCACAGCGACGACGACGACAACCGCCACAGGGACAGCGACGACGACGACATCAACGCCCGCGGCGTCCACCACATCCACTTCTGCGTTCAAGAGCGGTTCTCCTGCGCCGCTGCTCACCTCGGTCACGGGCGACGGCTATCCGATCAGCCAGACGCTCAACACGACCAATCCCGGTCCTGTACAGTGGGGGACGGCACAACAGGGCCGGCCCACGCTCACCGGCGGTATCACGAGCGGGCGAATGTCAGGTCTGCCTAGTCGACCGTACACGTGACTGACAGTGCAACTGACGATGCACAGGGACGCCGTCGCAGATCACGAGAGGTGATGATGGCACGGTGCTCACCCTCGATGATGGGCGGGCGAGGCGGAAGAACACACCAGGCGACCAGAGCATGCGCCGATCGATACAAGACTTGGTCACGAGCATCGATCCCAACGTGCGGATCGATCCCGAGGTCGAGGATGTACGTCTACCCCCCCTCGAGTCATCGTGCGTATGGCTGATGGAATGTGACTCGCACAGTTGCTCTTGCAAATCGCAGACGAGTTTATCGATTCAGTAACAAATTTTGGGTGTCGGCTGGCGAAACATCGTGGTGGGGATACGCTCGAGGTCAAAGACTTGCAGCTACATCTCGGTAGGGAGCTGTCTCGTGCTCGATGAACAGTGCTCACCGTCTAGTGCAGAACGGAACCACAACATTCGCATTCCTGGATTTGCTTCGGATGACACACGCATAGCATTATCGCAGACGGCAGTTACCCCTGCCGCACCTGCAGCAACAACGAAAAAGGCGACTCAGGGCACAACTATGACCCTTCGTAGCCAGCGTCTGGCTCAAGTGCAACAAGCCAAGCGCGAGGCAAAATTAATCTGACTGTTTCATATTTTCTTTCCTTGTAGCATTTTCCCTGAACAACCTGTATTTCCGAGACGACCGACAAAGCAATAAAGATAGTGGCATCATCAGACCACAGGAACGCATAGTAGAGCTCTAGCAAGTAGCTTGCAATCTGGTTGCGGAAGTCGAGCCATCCAATGGCACGTCTCGTCACAACAAAGTAAACGCACAGTGAATTCCCTCCCGGAGTGACGCGATAGCAGTCCGGTGCTGGCTGATCGCGAGTACAATAAAGCCGTGCCATATCGCATGTGAACCCCCACCACACCAGTCAAGCCAGTGGGAGAAACGCTCAGAGAGAAAACGTTCGGGTATGCGGAATGCATAAAACACGAGGCCGACCAAATAAGAAATCAATGACGGCCAAACAGGGACTACGGTCGGTACGATGAGAGGAACCGTGATGAGTAATTAAAAAGGGACATACGGGTATACACAGCGACTTGGCGTATCGAGTGGAGGTAGGCCAACACAGCGACAGGTGCAAGCCCTGTAAAAGCCATGCAGAGGAAGAACGTGATCCTAATATGCTAGCCGACCGTCAGTAATCGTAGGGTGACCCGACGGCCTGATAGCTTACCCTATATGCTGGATCGTTGAACCACCTGAGGAAAGGAAATACACTTCCGGCTAGACCAGTAAGGAAGCAGCATGTAAGGAAGAACTTCCCCAGGTTTGGATAACATTGGAAGCCATAGTATACAACGGTACCAACGCTGGCGCTGATAAGCCTGTATATCCGAGTTAGCGACACACCGTAGGGCACAATATTATGCCCACCATCCAATGCCGACATAGTCGATCCTGGCACAGAGATCCATGCCGTCGTGGTGCGCACATCCAGACATAGTGTGCCATACGACGCTGGTAAACAGACAAACAAGGGCGAACATAATGAATGCGGTTTCAGGAAGGTCTTGGAGCGAGGACGAGTTAAACAGAGGAATACAATTTATTAGCCATAACATGAATGGAATGAGATGGGTATGGATATTAACTGGACGTGAATGAGTATGATACAAGATAGACGGAGAGAAAGGCGCACGTGTTTCGTTATGCCATGCAAATAGAGACAGGATGATAAGCGGCCACTTCTCTAGTGGAATAAATCTGAGGTGGAACATAAAGGAAACATGAACAACGTGCGTGTGCCAAAAACATACCGGTATCCTCTAGTGACGAACGGATTGTTGCGCCACTGTGGCGGCAAGTCTACGTAATGAATAAGCTTAGAACCTTGTAGGGACTGCTTGATAGCGCAAGCGATGTCGCGGGCCATGTCCTCTGCTTCGATGACATCGTCGGATAATTCGGTGACGAGATCGGAAGACATGATTGAGTCAAAAAGGCCCGACAAACGTGTGCTACCCGGAGAGGTGTGCAAGTCTGTCGCGGGGACATCCATCGACTTTAGATGGGCTTGAAGGGACTGGAATCGAGTTGACAGGGCCGAGATATGCTTAGCCGAAATGCGGGAGCACACATCTTCCATGGCGGAGGTGGTGTCAGCCAAGGAATGAGAGAGTTGAGCACGAACATCGCTCAAAGAGGGGACGTCGGGGAGGTCTAGGAGATGGGAGCAGACGTCGGACCTGATGCTACGAAGCATCTCGAGAGCGTCCTTGGCGCAAGCGCGAGCATCTTCGACAGTGTGCTCGCCCTTAATCTTGAGTGCGGCAGGAATGGAAATTTCAGAGATGGGGGAGTCGATCGCGGAGAGACGATTCTCGACGTCCTCGAGGTACGAGAGAAGGAGGAACCTGAGCGCGGCGAGAGATTGTCTCGCGGACCCGGACGAGGAGGGGTCGAGAGCCTCGAGGGAATGGGGAAGACTGTGACAAGACAAGAGGGGAACGTCGTGAGCATCGCTGGCAGATGAGCGGCACCGATGGCGGAGACGGTTCTTTGTCGCCGTCGTCGTCGACATTGTCCAAGAGGAAGAAGCGAGAAACATGTTTTCGCTTCAAAACCCAGTCACGTGTATTTACGTATTTACATCCTCATGTCGCTGCTCCTCGTTGGTCTCGGCAACTTGCCTTTCCCAAATACCCGTCACAGGTTCGTCTTGTTCTCATCAAAAAACGCTGTAGATCAGCTCGTTTGCACAGCGTCGGTCACCTCGTTGTCGACGCACTTGCCGCTCGCTTTGGCATTCGTGTTTTACCCAACAAAACCCTCGATGGTTTCACCGGCCATTCAAACGTCGTCCTCGGCGACTCCACCGTCAGCCTGACGCTCTTCAAACCCAGTACGTCCTTGTCTAAGCACGAGCTACATCAAACTGACGACGCGCATCAGAGCCCCTCATGAACATCACCGGCCCAGCAGTCGCAACCGCACTCCGCCACACCATCCGCACCCCGAGTACGATGGTCGTCATCCACGACTCCCTCCAGCACAAACCCATGACCCTCTCCGTCAAGTTTGGCGGCTCGGCCAACGGTCACAATGGCGTTCGAAGCGTCATCGCTGCCCTTGGAGGCGATCCCAACTTTTATAGGTTCCGCATAGGAATTGGTCGTCACGATGGAGATGCCGCATCCTACGTGCTTGGCAGACTTTCTACCGAGGAATGCGCTCACTGGGATGTTGGTGACGGTTTGGATTTGGTCTACAATGCAATCTCAGAGATAGCTCTCAAATCAGCCGTTACCTGATCTGGTTTAGTTCTATTTGCAGGCTTGCCTCAGCACGGTTTAGTCCACTCACCAGACTGGTCCCGTCGAAGCTTCCGGAAGACGTTTGAGAATCACGGCAGTTCTTGACATAACACATCTCATATGGAGGACGCATGGAGTCGAATATAATATATGATAACAGCCTTGAATTTTTGGATCGTGCGTGATAAACCCAGCCTCAACTCCGTGTTCATACACACGTCGGCTGGGTACGTCACGTCTACCTCGACGTAACCGAGCCGTGGCATCATCTGCCGAGGACGAATTCCGGAATGTCGGGGACTAAAGTTCTTTGTTCAGATATCCACTTATTAGCACCACTGTCGAAGTAGTTCTAACCCTGGCTCGAAATTTCACCATGTTCACCCGGTGCCCAGAGGCTTCACGCTAGAGGGCAGACGTTGTATGAGATTCAAATAGCGTTGTACCAAAGACACAGGTACCAAGAGACTGACAGAAGTGAGCTCAAAATGTGAATGAAATAAAAATGGATTCGACTATACGCAATGAAAGGACCGCACTTTGCTGTCACGGTACAAGTTCACGAAAGCGTTCATAAAACGTTATGCACGTCGTATATGCATCCTCCACCATATCCAGACTGTCATTCTCCACTTTGTCATACCGAGTTCTTGGATGCTGTGAGTGCCGGTAGAAAAAGAGAACACCATGCACTACAGCAGCATAATGGCAGGAATTGTGGTGTGCAGCAGTGTATTTTTAGGAAAGACTTGGAAGTGAGGCATGAGATCATTATGATCTCGGGCAAGGGAGGACGGGGCGATGCATTTGGCAAGCTCCGAGGGGTAGCAGTATGTCTCCCAACATCCTCCTGTACACAAGACAGAAAGGCGATCATCAGCATCTAGACCTGCGCATTGAACCTCGCTACACAGCAATATGCAGTTCAAGTCCACTTCTATGGCATACAAAGTAAACAAGTCATTGTAAACAGTTGAGTTCGCAGTTCCTCTATGTTAGATGATCAGTGCAATGACACACACCGCGATTGTCTTATTCCTCCCACCTTAGCTACCCCACGTCGAATTGTCGACGATACTACAGCAGTTCAAGAACGCGACAACGTGACGTCGTGTCGTCGAAGAGACATTCACGCACTGCCATCCTTCCCACCACGTTTGATCCCTCATTTATTCCCATTGAACACCCTCCCTGAGGTATCTCTTGCCTACATTTTCTCATCCCTGCCTTTGTTTGTGACAAAACATACCCGCCCGCCTCGCCCTCAACGCGAGGAATTCTACATCTCCCATTTCCTATGCATGCCATGCATGACCAGCAGCATAATCAATTTCATCAACTAACATCCTGGTATCATAGAATTTACTATAGAGAGATAATTGATAACGATTCGAGGAATACCATCAAGAAAATGTAATACAATTACAGAACATTAACGGCTACCCTCAAGTCATTATCGAAAGCGTAATACATGTAAAAGCAGAAGCTTAGAAACTGACAGCATCAGAGTAAAGTGATCAGAACGTGATATTGATGATACCAGGGGTCCCATTCTCGGACTGCGGCTTAAATTTATGCCTACGGTGTGGTCAGCTGGCATTCGAATACTACGAACTGGAACCCTACACTTTTGCAATAGCCCATACAGCTTCTTTTGTCTCCTTTGCCTTCTTCAAGAGAGTTTTTTGCCTGTTAATCACAAATCGAGCGGTCATCGGCCCAGCATCATCTCGTTCCAACAGCACCTCCAAGATCGCCGAGGTGACCGCAAGCTGACCTTGCGCAACTGATTTGTTGGTCAAAATGACCTCTTTTACCGGAGGAGCCTGTGGTGGTTCTGGCAGACAATCACCAACCATCCCAAGCAAAGAAAACAGCAGACTCACTAGAAAACCTCTTCTTTGCTATCCTAGCCTTGATAGCACTTAGCGTCTTGTCTGCATCTTCGAGATCTGACTCGATGGCATTCGCAGGACTGCTAGCCGGATCGTCCACCTCGTCCAGTTCCTTTCGTAAACTAACCCGTGATCCTTCGAGTTCTTTGACTTGCGCCATCAAGAATGCAATACGTTTCTCTTCGGCATCTTTTTGCTCCTTGGTGAGTTCAGTGGGTGGTTCATCCTGCGTCACAGGATCTTGGTCTGCGGGTGCCTCGCCAGCCGCGAAGACATCCGTCACACCGGCGAATTCAGTGAATGGAGGAGGTGGCGTACGGGATGGAGAGGGCAAATCCAACAGTGAAGTTTGGCTGGCTCGTGCCTCCTCTCTCTTGTCTGCCCCGCCCTGCGGTGGTACAGGGCTGCTATCGACGCCAGCAGATGCCGGTGGCTGATCATGTTGGCTCGTTCGGGATGGTTCTTGTTGTTGTGTTCCTGGGTCGGACTTCAACAATAGTGGCGAAGTATCTCCAGGTTGGGTCAATATGCTGGGAGGTGGGTCAACTTGAGCGGGCGTGGGTATCTGAGGCTCGATAGACGGTTGAGTAGTGCTGCCCACGTCGGATTTGGATTGGCTAGTGGGCTCTACCCGAGTCTCTTTAGGAGGCAGCTCCGGCGCAGCAAGACCAACTGACTGCTTAAGTTTGGATGTCCAAGTACGTACTGTAGACTGGCTTTTTACCGATTGCGTTTCAACGATCGAAGCAAGAGGCTTGGAGGGAGCGATACCAAGTTCAGAGGTGGCCCTGCCACCAGCACGAGAACGAAGGTTTCCCCGCAGCGCGCTCCGAGGTTCTGGTTGGTCATAGACACCACCAATCACGGAGGCGGCGCGGGATTCGGGCAGAGGAATTTGATCCGGAGACCGTGGTGCTTTGTCCCCAACGTCGACGTCAGGTATATCGGGGAGTATGTGAATCGCGGGGGGAGGCTCAAGGACGGATGCAGGTCGTGATTGGGTGGGGCTCGAAGGGCCAGGTTGTGGTTCAGGAGCAGGGGTCGGATCAGGATCGGATTGGAGAGGAGGAACCGGCTCATTTGACTTGGCAGGTGCCGGATGATCAATGTCCACCCAATCGTCAGGTATCGCAAGTGGATTGTAACGCGACGGATCATCAATGGGTTCAACCGATGCAGACGTAACGGCAGCAGCAGCAACACCCACCGTGGTCGCCTCGACGACGGTTTCCCTTTGTACGGACTCGGTGTGAGTCTGCATAATCGTGACTGTGGTATCTTGGGTACGTCTCTGGGACGTGACAACTTGAGTGGTATCAATGTCTTCGTACGCTACATGTTCTCGTGAAGGTATAAGAGCAGGCGAGGGTCCAGGATCTGTAACGACGCGGATACGTGGGTTAGAGACAGTTGTATTTGTCTCTGACCACCCCGAAACGTCAGGAAAGGTTCCTGGGGGACTAGGTCTTTGTCTGCGCGCAGGACCAGGCGTCGGCGAAAGAGCGGGCGACCGGGAAGGTGCAGCCCTGTCACTGCGTATCGAACCCGATGACGAACGCGATCTTTCGAACAAGCGTACGCTAGGGAGGTCGTTTTTTATTCTGATGCGCGGGACGGATCGTTTGACGTGACGGACGTCTTTGCGCACCTGGCGGTAAAGATGTCGGAAACCAGAGTCGCGCCAAATGTTGGGGGCAATGTCTGCGAGGAGCATGGATACCAGGGCCCAAAGGGCGACAAGGGCAAGACGAGAGAGGGACTGAGTAAAGAGGAAGTCCACGAATATTCGGAAACCAAACCCAAGATAAGGATCAAAGGAATGGGGCATGCGTCGTACAAAGTGGTTGAGGACGACACCCTCCCACATTCCTACGAGGACACCTGTAATCAGAGAATGAGAGGAACGTTGGATGGTAATAAGTAGAACATACCACCGACTCTGTCGTCATTTTCCGTCGCAACGTCAACCACAATGCGCAGGACGAGACCTACGCCAATTGCGATCACACTATCCATGGACGTTACCTGGGATATGACATGCCTGGTGTACGAGGAGGCGGAGGAGAAGGAATAGACAGACGCCAGCTTGGAAAGTGTTTCAAAATGTGGTTTGGGTCGGACTGCGACAAGCGTACAAACAAAAATTACTGTAACCATGTTTGTATATCAACACCAATTATGATTATGTAGAGCAGTATGGACAAGGGTATCTATCAATGAAGTGCCCTCAGGAGAAAAATCCCCAAAGTGCTAATCCGGCCAGTGAAATCAGTACAGCAAGCATCCTCGTTTCCTCGCCAGCGGCGCTCCTCTCAAAAATCAGTCCAAGTCCGTGACGCCTCTTCGCTCTGGGTTGCAGGTCATGGGTGTAACTATGTCTCTTGACTTTCTGGTCGACTTTGCGCCGCAAGGAGGGCATCAAGGACACGGAAAGCGATTCGAACGAGGATAGAAGCGAAGGAGAACTGGAATGTTCCGTACACGCTAAAGAACTAGGCAGACCATGTTCGTCCAGGTTGACGACATAATTGCCTGTTTCGATATACGGATGAGACGGGTCACCGCTGACACGAGCTACGTCTGAGTCAAGGTAGTGTGGATGTGAAACGTCAGGGGAAACGAATGTTATCGAAAATGCGCGTAAACGCGGAAGTGTACGTGCAATTGTGGCGGCACAGACTGACAGTGATTGTTCGTGCTGGGAACGAACGAGAGTCACCCGAAGACGTTGCAAGCGAGGAAGCACGCGGGCAGCCTTGGCAAGCGTATCCTGCGAAAGCAAGTGAGCCAAGAAAGCAAACAAAATCACGTGGACGTACGATGGTGAATGAGGACTTGCGCGTGCAAACGATCTCAAACTTGGTGAGTCCGGGACACGCGTGCGCGATCGACCGCACTAAACTTCCGCCTTCGTACGGGGACTGGAAGACGAAGCAGACGCGTAACTCGGTAAGGGACTTGAGCCCCTTGAGAACGCTGCCTAGTAACGTGGGTGCAAAATCACGGATGACCAAAGGTTCGTCAAGCGCGACACTAGTAATTTGATGGTGAATAGGGACCAGTCCCTGCAAGTGTTCAATTGCGCCGCTAAAGTGGGTGAGCTCGGGAAGGGACCCAGGGACAAGAGAAGTCAGAACCGCGGGGTCGAGCGCCGCGCGCGAGGTCCGAAGTGAACGGAGTCGAGGATGTGACTCCAGGAATGTGATGAATGGGGGTTTGACACTAGCACGAGGATCCCAATCGAGCAGAATGTCTCCCACAGAGAGTGTGTGCAGCTTATGCCAGCGTGCATGACACAGAGGACGCACAGCCTGCGCGGAAATGAACGGCGCGCCACTGATATGCAATTCCTCTAGATCCGGGGAGCGGTGAATGAGCATATCCCATACATGCAATTCTGTCAGGCATCAGAATGGTCCGTGCATAGTGGTGGTGGAAATTTTACCTTGAAGATCGGTGTCTGCAAACCGTTCATAGAAACCTTGTTTTACATCGAGGATGAAACCGCGCAGTCCTTTGAATTGGAAAAGCTAGATACTATCAGCATCGGAAACGTGCACACGAGCGCGATGAAACAAACCTCGCTATGGCTGCCCGGGAGTTCTGCACCATAAGAGGTGCCGACAGTAGAAAGGCGTGGGCACCTGTTTGGATGAGTAATCAATCTCATAGCTGACTTGAGCATGTCTTACGAGATTCGTAATGCGAGCCACATATCGTCGCGTTGGGGAATTTCATCGGCATCCCAGATGAATGTGTGGAGTGCGTCCAGGGAGTGCGCAAGGTAGTAAACCAGACTGGAGACCATATACCGGTCGTCATCGATTGAAGAGGTGGTATGTCCCGTAACGAAGCGGACATGTAGCTTTTGTACATGGCGTGCGATATGAGGGCGGCGAATGAGCATTGTGAGTGTAGTACGACATTGCTCGAGGTTAAGGAGCTGAACATCAGCGTACAGGGCAGGGCAAAGGCCGTGGAAGAGATGTTTGTTCTGTGGGAGGGTCAGTAGGGACACGAGGGGTACATGGTGCGGGGACTGGCCGAGAGAGCAAGTCTAAGGATGTCAGCTCTTGAGTCGACGTAGCCCGCGACTTGGTGGACGATATCGAAAGGAAGGTTTGTGAGATTCATGGGGAAAAGACAGGAGCGAGAGGGAATGACTTGGACAGGTTGAAGAATGAAGAAAACAAGTTGATCTTAGTCAGCTCGCAACTCGTCTGAGATGTTCGGCTACCAAGAACGTCCCGAAATGCCAGCTGGCACGGATTGTTACAGGCAGGCATAAGCGAGGAGGCGATGATCATCAAGGACAGAACTTTGGGAACAACCGGCCCAACACTCAAAACACTAGTTATATTGATCTGTTCCGCGAGATGCTTCCGCTCCCGGAGACTGACTGGCAGTTCCGATGACAACCCTCTTTCCTTCAAGTTAGTTTGGGCCACAAATGGACACGAACGTCGTTTAACGACACGGAAATTAAACGATAGAAGCATCCGTGGTGACACTTCGCATACAGAGTATATCTCCGTCCTACTTCATCCATCAGGCACGCTTTCTCCATCCCATCTGTCGTATGTATCTTTTCACATGTAAGATGATATCCCCCTGGTACCGGGACATATGCCACAACTCTGACCCACTTTCACTGGCCGTTCGTCGAGGAACCCCGAGCGACCCACTCTCATCCCGACGATGTCCTCGACTGGACGATTCATTCCTCGCCAAAGATTCGCGCGTCGTCTTTGCGCCTCCAATGACGCGTATCTCACGTCATCGTGTGGTCATAAATGTAGCTATGGCTGAAGGCGGACCTTTGATCTCATCGAAAAAAGGTGCGAATCGTACTGCACAAGCTATCCCAAGGCGAGTTAGTTTCCGCCAGCAAGTCACGGGATCGAAGCATATCAAGCAAGCTACTTTTCAGGATATTAGCGTTTTCTCCCTAGACACACGGACTGTCTCAATTTCATACTAATTAATGTGGTGATTCCTTCTTCGTGCGATCTGGCGGAGCCGTAAACCGTACCGTAGGCTAATATGGAACTCAAACGATGTACATGCGGCGTGGCCTCGTCGCTAACGACCGATCGAGGCAACCTATTCTACAAGAACTACACAATAAAAAGGAATAAAGAAGACTGCATCCACCAGAGACGATCGTAACGAACGTTTTGTGCCGATTGTCACGGGCTGGAAGCTGGCATCTAGACAGAAAAGGAATCAAAGAGCGACATGCGTGCAAACGAGAGTTGAGAATGCTGAGGTCGAAAATGCAGAGCGTAGCGAAAGTGCGAGGTACAATAGACGATGAATGATACCATTGATGGTTAAAGAACAAGGTGCAAACGAGCGAACTTTTTGAGCGCAAACGAGCGGAACGAGCTAACAAGCTCAAGTGGTAACCGCGTCGAGAAAATCCTGTACGACGGATCAGACATCCAAGTCGTCGAAATATATGACACCGGCGATTGTACCTCGAGCGGTGTGGCATCTAACCCTTCGACGACGATGCAGTCACGGCAGATTTCCTTCTTGCTTCTGAGCTCTTGCGACTACCAAGCGCGGAAGTGATCGTGTTCATTGAGATCCTGCTTGTCGGAACTTTGTCGCTCGCACATGTCGTGTACGTCGACACCCCGGACCCATTGCTAATCGAAGCTGACATGATGGACTGGACGGTTGTGCTCGTGCTCCATCGAGAACTCTGCTGTATATGTGCCATTTGAGGAGATCGCAGAGTTGGCACGGAAGTAGACGCGCTTGGACCGTCTCGGTCTTCACCACCTTCGCTCAGAGACTGCAGTAGCAGCTGCGCGAGTCGCGCTTCGTCCCCAAACTCCCTGTCTCCCGTCACTTCTGCTTCAGGGCCTCGTGTTTCTGGCACGGGCAACAACGTGCGAGCGGAATCCTGATGCACAAGCCATTTATTTCCGTTGACACAGGTCATCTTTCCCTTACGGCGCCCTCCCTTGACAATTGACCGCGGCGCAGGAAAGCGGTACTGCATGCTAATTTCCTTGTTGCCGTTCCAACCCACGTCGACTTCCTCGAGGCCAAGCCCGGCAGGTGGTAAAGGCGGTGGCGGCAGTGGCGGCGGAGAACTAGCGAATGGATCTCGCAAGGAGAGGAAATCGAGCAAAGAATCGGATTCGCGTCGAGAGAGAGAAGGCTTTGCCTTCCTCATCACAGGATTGCTCCCGCTCAGGTTGCTTCCAAGCGGGCCCTGTTTGCGAGCGATCGCAACTTGCCTCTCCGAGGTGTACGGACGAGGCGCAGCGGGAAGTACTTGAGTAGATGTGAGCTCGAGATGGTACTCAACGAGTTGGGCTTACACTGAATGGCGGCCAAGACCATAAAAGACCACATCAGCGTGCACGTTGCAGACGCAAAGAGGGTTCGTTGGACAGAACTGGCGTCTGGGAGTATGTTGGTAGCAACGCCCAAGGCAGCAGAGAGGAAGGCGAAGATCTGAGCGATTGTGAGGACCCTGGGAAGAAAGATAAACGTTTGTCTGTCCATTCTGGTCGTATATTCGTCAACGTTGTGTGTACTAGTGAACGTCAATGCAGGAAGAAAGTTGTGCGGAGTACATTTATTCTGGGTACAGGCTGTGCGTGTTGACTCGTCTTGCAATGCGAGAGAACCTGGGAAAGGCCATGTAGCTTGTGTTGGAGAGGATACCCGACCAGGAGTCTTGCCAGACGACTCGCTGGATGTACAACCTTTCTCGACGTCGATCTCTGTAGAGACAGCTGCATGTTGACGGCGTGAGAGGACTGTCGTGACTATGGCAAGGGTAAGTAAGATGCCACGAGCCACAAGTGCAAACAAGGCCGGGAGGAGGGGAGGGCTCGTCGGAATTAGAGCAGAAACAAGTTCTGTCAACACAGGTCAATGGGAATGCAGATATTGGTGTTGAAATGACAGACCGCAAGCGACTAGAACGGCAGCGAGCGAGAGGAAGAATCCGAGAAAAGGAGGAGGGAACGCGTGGGTCAGAGAGAATGGACCAAAAGCGTATATGGAAACGGCAGACACTTGGTAGGAAATCAGGGAGGCAGGAGAAATCGAACAGAAAGGCTTACACGAAGCATGCAAAAGATTTGTGGATACTTTGGCCACGACTTTGATGGGCTGGCCGCAAGCGACACTCAAAGCTGTCCCGCCTGCCACGCCGGCGAATATGGCCAGGAGGAGAAGCGCCGCGCCTCTGGCGGGAGTAGATCTGCGAAGCAAGTAGTTATAAAGAGCGAGAGTGAGGGAAAGGAGAGGGATTGGGAGAAGGAGGGCGGGGACGACGACGTCCGGCGACGCCATGACGGGGGGAGGGAAAGGAGTGAGAGAGAAGAACTTCTGAGGGAGCTTCTGGCATATTGGCACTCGTTTGGCATTTCGATTCCTGATTCCGGCCGACAACTTAGAAAATGACAAGTCACTCACTCGCTCAGCAATCAGTCTAAATATTCTTCAGAGGTACTACCGTGGACAACAAAAATCAAGAAAGGTCATGTAGTATTATATCATACTAGGTGAGATCGAGGCTGCGGCGCGATTTGTCACTAACGAAGGATGAGCAGTTAATCACCCACTTACGTATTATAGTGGATTGTAATTGATGACTGCAGCAGCGACGAATGTACAGGGTATCCAGCTAAAGGGGACACCAAGTGGAGGGTTAGAAACAAAGCGAAAAATAAAAGAGTGCACAAACCTAATGGTTGGGTTGCTCCATTTGCGTGCTCATCTGACCAGCCTCCCCGGCAGGTGGGTTCATAGCTGGGTCGGTTGTGGCATTCTCGGACATAGCCTGCTGCTTCTGCATTTCCTTGGCCTGCTTCTTGGCCTTGTACTTCTTGTAAGCCCAAGAAATGATCATGGTTGGGATAAGACGAGAGTATTTGATGTGGTGGGGGTGAGCGAGTTTGGTGAGAAGGGTTCAGCTGAAAACACACCCTTTTATTGCATGGTCAGAATGCCGACACGATCATCGCAACCCACATCATGCGGAAGCATCATGGCTGCATCATGGCTGTTCCATCAAGGGTGACCCATCAACGGGGCAGTGGCAGATCTGTACTACCATCGTTGGGGCTGTTCTAATCCCTGCAACGATGGGAGCATATGGCCGATGGGCATCAAGCTGAACCGCGCAACGGGTTGCCACGACAGTGAAAACCATGTTCGGGTCCTGGGCCTGCCAGCGTGGGACACGAGTGCTTCATTTCTAAGTACTAGTAAACCTGTCACAAGTCTGTCGCGCCGGGACGGCCCGGACTACGGCAGTTTCGGTTCGGTTTTTTCCAAATAAAGAAGATGCCGCCAGTTGTCCGGAACTTTGTATTTTTTTCGACCTTGACAATGATTCGAGTGCTTGTGATGCCAGTGGGTTGATGCGCTGCCTGTATTTAACACACCAGCGACGCCGGATCTTCATCTATTAACAGCCCGGGCGGATCGTCGTGAGTGCTTATTGGAAGAATACATACAACGCACCGCACTAAGGCGACGCTGGGATGCATCCAAGTGAGAAATTTCTCGATCACGATTTTCAAAGATAGCCCCCTGGTCTAGTTACGGTCCCTCGGTAAAGCGAACGGCGGTGACGCATTGTTGGTTAATTGCTCAAGACCGAATGGAGTGTATCGATGGGCGGGTCGTCAACCCATGTGCGTGGCCTGAGAGTGTCGGCTAGGAATACGACATGCAGGCAAACATCTGGCCGTGTTCAAGTACGCATTCGAGGATCCGGATCCTGAAGTATCGGGCCCGGGTGACGACGTAACTTCAACACTACGTCAATGAACCTCCTATTTGCTCACGTCCACCAGTACCGCCATATTCGTTGACACGGTGGTACGTTAGTTGTACCATCCACCCCTAAAGCACAAGAGGTGTTAACGTCTTCGAGTCTCGGCCCTCTCACTTGGGGTCCATCGTAAGCGGTGTCATTCCATCACCTACTATTACTAATTCAGATCTATCTGTGCCATTGGACAAGTCGACTCTGAATCAACCCAAATCCCTCTTACGGAGATCTGCGCCATCCATCCTTTGATTTGCTTAGGAGGGTCCCACAGGTAACAATATCTACCCGTATTTTGATGTGGACTGGGCTTCTTTGTAATCCAAAGGGTACATCATCACAGGGGTTAGTTGTATACAGCATTCATCATTGCAGGCAGCCCGTAGTGGGGTACCACCAACACCAGCATCAGGACCGGCACCCAAGACCTTATAATACATTATAAATAATTTTTTTCGAATGATAAGTTAATTATAATCACTTATAATATCTTACATGTAGTTATAGCGCTAGGGTGGTGGTCCAAAAAATAAAAATAAAAAAAACTGATGAGTACCTTCTCATCGAAGCGCACGGTGATTTGAACGAGTAGGTTCAATTATTTATCTTTCCAGCCTGATCATTACATTGTAGATGCATGGTACACGTTGCTGTGCAGCGGGGTTTATCCAAACACGAAGATTGTGATGATCAGCTTGCTGTGTTATCCGAGGCAGATGTTTGCAAATATTACAAAGCTCTCTACATTGAGACCATCTATGACATGGGAGCCTAATTCTTTCTGGCACCCTCCGCCTCTGCACGACATCATTGCGATCCTGTACCTTGCCTCGGTGACATACCCAACCTATACAGCGCGCAATTGCTACTACTATGCTGCAGTAGCACGCTTGGCTGCCCAGATTTACGGAACCTAACATAAACCATCCGTCAGCCACTGGCAGGGTGGTAGCATCAAGAAGAAATCTAGGTTTCGTGGTTTACCGATGAATGGTTCTAATGAGAGCATTTATGATGCATACACCCTATGCATAGTATTGCATCAAGGCCTTTGTAAAGAGATTGTCCTTCCTGGTCATATGGACCCTTGGTTACGCGTACTTGCTAATTCAAGTAAAGGCAAAGCAGCGGTACATTTCTGAATTTCGGACATGTAACTTTCTTGCCTTCATGTGTCCAGACTTGCGGTGTAATGCTATTGCATTATCTCGTGCTGTAGACAAACTTTATAATAAATTCCTGCACTTCCAGATTGAACACTGAGAACCCCACGATCGCTTCGTCCTAGTAAGACAAACCCGCCTGTCGCAGGGTTACGGGCGACAAGTCACCAGGTGGGAAAGAAGTGAATAGACCGAGAGGAATTGTCGTGTGCAGGTGTGTCGTTCAAGAAACACAAGGGACTGAGGGGTGCCGGCGCGTAATAAAAAGCTCACCGAGTGCACGAGAGCTGGCAGGGATGTTGACCAGACGGTGAAATTCGGAGACTACCATGCCAATACATATTTGACTCGCAGGTGGAGAAAAACTAACAAGCACAAGAAACGTCCGTACCTCCGCTGGAGTTGGAAGAATGTATGTTTCCTCAGAAGCCTTGCGTCCATGTTATGAGTTGATCCGTCAACCCGAGTGTCACCGTTATTTCGCGAAGGCAAAACAAGGGCACGACTCTGCCGAAGCGATGGAGACTATATGATCGATGTAAGGGAGGTCTATTCTGCAAAGGCACCTCACCTGACCCAATCGAGGGTATTCCCTCACATCAGGGCAAAACGTAGGACCACACGACGTGGCGCAATATGCACTCCAGGCTGATCAAGCTCGAAGGTAGACAAGTTTCCGCTCCATTGACTAGAGTTAGGTATGGGCATCGGATCGGACATCGGAATTTGCCGAGCGGCACGACTTGGCATGTTCTGCTCTTGCACTGCTACGAGCAACTAGTATCTTATCCCAATCTTTCTACCCCCTCTCCGTTTCTTTCCTTCATTCTTCTCCATAGACTTTATCCTGTCTATCGAATGTCCAACCAATCTAATTTTTTACCCACCGGACCGCTGGCAAACGGCGGCGTATTGGTTCCTACTACGAACCCAAAGCTCGAGTCTACAATGTCGGTCTCAACTTCCACCCATACCCTTAATAGCCGCATCCTTGAGGGGCCCTCAGAACGGATACAAATAATCGACGACGACAAGAATTTCACGTGAGTTTGCAGACACATGGCAACGCGGCCCGCCGCTCGACTTTCGCTGTCTGTTCTTTTTTGACCCGACGCGCTAACACGCCTTATCCGACAGCCCAGACTTGTCCACCCAGGTTGAACGATGGGGTCTCCGCGACGCCGGATTCAACTACAACATTGTCGCTGTTTTCGGTTCTCAGTCGACTGGGAAAAGTGTGTCATGTTCTTGTCCCACCGCTTCCGGCGTGTATCTTGTTCTGTTCTATGCTTACGTGCATTCTCTATAGGTACTCTCCTAAACAGATTGTTTGGAACGACATTTGGTGTCATGGACGAGTCGAAGCGACAGCAGACGACAAAAGGTTAGCTTGTCACTGAACTAGTGCCAGACACGTTTCTGACTTGTGCCGCGCCCCAGGCATATGGATGTGCAGAGGCAAAGGCATGAGTGTCATGGTTATGGACGTGGAAGGCACAGACGGTCGCGAGCGAGGCGAGGATCAGGTTCAATTCATCTTTTGCACCTCCTGCGACATCCTGGCTGACGCCATCGCAGGATTTTGAGCGCAAATCTGCGCTGTTCTCCCTTGCTTCTTCAGAAGTTCTCATCATCAACTTGTGGGAGCACCAAGTCGGTCTCTACCAAGGTGCCAACATGGGGCTGCTCAAGACCGTCTTCGAAGTCAACCTCGGCTTGTTTGGGAAGAAGGTTCAAGATGGTCCCCAGTCACGGACGCTCCTTCTCTTTGTTATCCGGGATCACCTCGGGGTTACGCCTCTGTCCAATCTTCAAAACACCCTAACTGCCGATCTTATGCGAATATGGGACTCACTGTCGAAGCCGGCCGGGCTTGCAGAGGCTCAGCTGTCAGATTACTTTGACTTGATGTTCACCGCTCTCCCACACAAAATTCTCGCGGCGGAGAAATTTGAGGAGGATGTGGCACGTTTAAGGGAGCGCTTTGCGACCAAAGGATGTAAAGACTATCTCTTCAAGGATGTCTACCACAAGAGGATACCAGCTGACGGTGTTGCTGTTTATATGGAGAACATATGGGTATGTATCTTGTGCGGCAAACAACAGTCTTTACCAACACTATTACCAACAGGAACAAGTACAAACTAACAAGGATCTAGACTTGCCGACCCAACAGGAACTCCTCGCACAGTTCCGTTGTGATGAGATCTCCGCAGCCGCGCTCGGCGAGTTTAACGAGCAAGCCAAGTCGCAGAAACGACCTATCGAAGCGGGAAGGGTCGTTGAAGGACTTGGCGCATTCATGAAGAATTGGAGAGATCAAGCACTCGGTGCGTCTTTCTCGTTGGGACCCATGTCTATTTTCTGACTGGTGCGCGACACAGTCCGTTATGATCGCGACGCGTCGCGTTACCATCAGGGTGTATACTCCCGGAAACGTCTTGACCTGCATGCCACGATCGTCTCTGCTCTCAGTCCCCTCTTCCTTGGTCAACTCAAGAATCTACACAAATCATGCCTGTCAGCCTTTAAATCCGCATTGCAAGCTACTCTGGGTGGTGACAGCACAAACTATAACTTTGGAGACGTTGTTGGTAAAGCGACGAGCGAATGTGAGACACGGTTCCAGGCGGGTGGCAAAGAAGCCTGCATAGAGGAGAAGGAATGGAGTTGGGTGGAAGAGTTGGGATTGTTGAGAGAGGAGATCGCCAACGTGGCGGAGGTGTTTAGGAAGGATGAGACGAAAAAGACGGTGAACCTTATTGAGGTGAGAACCGTCTTTCACGACGGGACGTGAAAGGGAGCTCATGAGCCGCGATTCTGCAGAGGAATTTCAAGAAACAGATTGCTGAACCAGTGGACGTTGCTCTGAACAAGGCAGCGCCAGACATGTGGGACAAGGTCTTGAGCGCTTTCAAGCAGCTGTTGGACAAGGCCGAATCGTCATATCTCAAGATGGCAAAGGGTCAGCGAAATTTATTGTGTATCTTGCTTCCATTTTTCACGTGTTTTACGTAGCGTTCAACTGCACCGAGGAAGAGAACGAAGTAGCGCTCGGCTCACTACGCATCCGCACTTGGCTCGCACTCCGTGCCAAGATTGATGAACTGACCGCCGATACTGCTATTCTCGGCAGGCTCCGTATGCACTTTGAGGAACGATTCCGGTATGACGAGAACGGCGTTCCTCGCGTATGGAAGCCGGAGGACGACATTGAGGGCGCTTTTCGCAAGGCAAGGGACGAGGTACGTAGCTCGCTATGTAGAGTGGGCAATTAATCGCTGATGGAATATGCGTAGACTCTGTCTCTTATTCCGCTCTTCTCGAAAATATCGCCAGTGGATCCCTCGCTCGAGTACACCCTTGCACCCTCGCCTGCGAGCGGCACGGAGGAAGAGTTTGACTTTGCTTCTTCGCTTGTTATCTTTTCAGAATCGAAACACCTCGAACTGGTGTCACGTTTCAGACGAGATGCAGATGCATACTTTGTGGAGGCGAAGCGGAGTACTGTTTCGTCGATTGCGCAAGTGCCATACTGGATATACGGCATGATGGTGGTTCTGGGCTGGAACGAGGCAATGATGGTGCTCTTCAACCCATTGTATTTTGTGATGGTGATCACGATGGCCACTGCTTCGTAAGTGCCACGAGGACCATAGTATGGGATGACGGCGCTGAAACCACGTTTATTCCCAGGTGGGTAATTGTCAAGTTCGGGCTGACAGGACCGTTGTTGCAACTTTCGAAAACTGTTGCAGGCGAGGTATGGCGCGTATTTCGTAATTGTGTGTCGGCTAAGTCATGTCGTAAAATTAGATTCAACAGCAAGCCACAGATCGGCTTCGGGAACATTTTTCGGTGGACCCGGCTGTTCCAGCCAAGCCGACACGAGCGGGTCCATTGAAGGCGACAAACTCCACGTCGACGGACCAAGTCGAGGTTGACCGTGACGAGGAAGAGTTTGAGATGGTAGGGACGGTACCGTTGTAGACACAGCCTTGTGTGTGGTGATTAATATATATCCTTTGTCTGGCTGGCGCTATTCCATTTGGAGAATAATAGGCGTAATAGATACGAGGAGTTTCCTAACAACTGGAATATTTGAGATTGGATGTTTAAAGGTTGACCTGTAATGGTCTCTAACGCAGTGGGAATAGCACATGGGCTACGGTTGATAAGATAACGATAACGAAGTGAAAAGAAGAAGAAACGTAACCCTAATTCATTTCACAATTTCATGTTTCAGGGCATAGTAGTCGAGTACCTCATCACATCATGCATCGCCGCACTCCTTCAGCCCGTCCTTCGTTTAAATCCACCCCTACACCCGCAGACTCTCCACCCATGGCTGCTGCTCTCCCCGGGCCCCTCCTTCCTCCCCTCTCCCCCTCGAGAAAGCACCATCGTGTAAAACACCGCACCGCCCTCATCGCCCTCTTCTCCCTCCTCTTATTCACTTGCTACCTCCTCTTCATCGCCTACCCCTCCCTTCAGCTCTCAAAGTCCCTCCTCACTCACGTGCAAGACTATGATCACCCTCATGACTCACCGCCACCCCGTCCCGTCGCTCACCGGGCCCGCCCGCTGCGACCAACCCGCCCACCGCTCTCCTTCTCCCCGACAGAGGAGCTTGCCGCCCTCTCCGCATTCATAGCAGCCCTCCCTCACAACGTCCTCCCCCACTCGGTCGACCCAGACACACCACTCGACCCCCAGCTCGTCCTCGACTTTGACCCCCGCAGCGAGTCCGCCAAGGACGAGCTCGACAGACTCGTCAACCAGATATGGACCCGCTTTCCTGTCATGCTCTTCACAAAGGCACGCTCTTCACTCCCCCCATTTCTTGTTTTCGGCCAGCTAAGACCGTTTCATATATTAGCTTCACTCGCCCGATTCGCGCGAAGTCCGGCATATTTTGGACAGCATGCATCTCAACCCACCCCCGTTGGTGGTCGAGGCTGATCAGCGCGAGGACGCACACGTTCTCTTGCCACTTTTGGCCCGTCTCACACATGTGCCCGGCTTGCCCATTTTGTTGGTGGGCGGACAGCCGGTCGGGACGGATACATCCGACGTCAGGGACCTCATGGTTGAAATTCGGAGATTACATGATGAAGGCGAGTTAGTTCGCAGAGTTTTCGAAGCAGGTGCCACAGTCCAGCCCGCAAAGAAGAAAGGCAAAGGGAAATAAATAACCGATATCTACGCACCGAGACATCATCTCGTCCGGATACGGGAACGACCGTCAGCAGAATTGGACTCGATATAATAATTACATCCCTAGACATGCCCACTTACTATGACGACACAGTTGCCTCACTTCGTAGGGATCTGTCTTTACGTTGCTAGTACATAAACTCTCTTTTAAGATCATCCTCGTCCCAATCTGAAATCGCCTCGACGCTTTAATGGATCTCCTCTCACTCAACCTACTTTGACACCAGCCTTCTCAAGCTCTTCTCGTAACCGATTCTCTTCGTGCAGCTGCATCAGTTCGTCTGATCCGCCTAACGAGCGGCCATGAAGAAGAATATTCGGAAACGTTGACCGGCCCGTCAGACGCGACAGCACGGTCTTGATGTGCGCCGAGTCCGCTTGGCACACAATCATATCGTTACGTGGGCATCTACTCTCCAATCCAACCGACGTACCTCGCCTATCGACCTCGATGACTTTTGCTGCTGGCATCAGTTCGTAAGTTTCGAGAAGCTTCTTTGCGCGTTTCGAATATCTATATCATACACACGACATCACCTCCCTCAGCCGAAGTATCTCCCTGACGACCACAAGAATAGGAAAACTCACGGACAATAAGACTGCGCGCCGATGACCGTTTGTGTGTGAGAGTGAGCTCTCCAGCTGGGGATGCGCGTGTACCGAGTGGGACGTTTGCGTACCTTGGAGAACACGACGAGGGGATATTCGTCGCGCAGCGTCTTCAGGCGTGCTTCCCATCCCCCGCGCGTCGGGTGTTGGCCACGCAACACGTTTGCCTTGGTGATGGAACCGAGTGCGTACCACGCCATCGCAACGGGCTTGTCCGGCGCGACTGCGCTTTCGAGCTGTGGACCGTGCTCGAGCACATGGGCGACGTCGCCGTCGCCAGCAGCATCGCCTAGTTCTGGCTGGGCGTCCATCAGGCGCCCAGACTCGTCAGGAGACGTGACAAAGTGAAGGAGACCATATATTTCGCTGGGGAGTTTGGCCGGCGGTTGGGCGCGTATGGAAAGGAGGTCGGAGATGGCGGGCGAGGCGAGGTAGAGGAGGAAGAGAACAGGTAATGCGAGGAGGGCGAGGAAGAGGCGACGTGAGCGGAAAGACATTTGGGTAAATTACGCGATGTTGGGCCTGTCAATATTATGTCCGACCCAAGCAAGTCACACATTGTTTGCTTACCCGCGCTCAGAGCTCTGCTGCCAGTGCATGTTGACGTTGACGTCGACGATCACGCCAACGCATCCCGAACTCTACTACTCCCGGTACTGCCTGCTCGGTGGTGACATGCATTGTCAGAAGCATCGAAGGCGCCGTTCCAACGGCTCAGATTCGCTATTCGCTCTAGCTAACAATATCACCTTTCAATCGCCCACTTCACGACATCATAGCATCGCACCGGCCCACTCACCTTTCCCTTTCCAAAATGAGTGTCTGATCCTGAATACACGCTGCAGCGGCCAGATAACAAGATAGGCAGATAGACAGGCTTTGGCATGCAAATATAGATCTAACTGGAATCCATCTTCTGGAGCGCACTTCCGCCCTTCATTGACTCGTTCGTGGACAGCTTCGGGGTGGCGGCGACTGCACTCATCCGGTATCCATTTTGACCGTCGTTTCGCACGCAAGCACGTTCGATGTTCATTTAATGGCGCGCCAAACCCACCCGGTTCGTGTCGCTCGCGTCACTGTGTGGTCATCGTCATCGTATGGGAGCCTTGTGATGCTGTATTTAGGGAACAGGGAACTCCCCCTCTTGCGCCGTTGGCTTCCATGCGTGATGATCAGCCCGGTCGGACTGATGTGATGTCCGTCTTGGCAATCGATAAGTCTTTTTAGAGTGCTCGAGACCGCATCGGTGCAAGAGCGCCGTGTGGCACGAGATCACAAAGCTATCAATCTCATGGCTGTGGTGATTGCACATTGACGTCTAGATCGAGGCCTTGGATCAAGTGGCAATGGCATTATCTGTTCGAGGCCCCAGGGGTACCATCATATCATTCATGTGCCGATCACACACGCTTTACCGCATGCATAAACTAGAAGAAAAAATACAACGTGAATCTCAGCCGTCCATTGCAGCAAGGGCAGCTTCATTGAGCGCCTCCGCCTCCGCCATGATCTTCTCCTCGAGTGCTGCCACTTTCGATACCGCATCTCGTCTCTCCCGATCCAACTCCGCATATCTCTCCTGCAACAAATGTTCTCTCCGCTGGAGAATCTCCACTTCCTCCTTGAGC